>UELV01177125.1:41524-66733 GCA_900490015.1 Megastigmus stigmatizans | reverse complement strand
CATATTTTTTTGCAGGAGTATTTTAACAAAAAATCGGTATCACCATTCGAAAGAATAGCTTAAAATACGTCGGATATGATCTTTTTCAAATTTTTTCAAACTTTTTTTTTAGTTGAAAAAAGTCTTGAAAAAGATGTTGAAATTCAGGGTCTTGGTCGTTAATGGGTTATATTCGATGTAAAATTGAGCTGTAACATTGGTTGCTCGAAGGAAAAAAATTGCTACCCTGCTGAACGTATGTATAATATACTTATTTTAATTCGACGCTAAACAATAACGGATCGCCATAATTAAGTTGAATTAAAATATGTATTTATACGTCGGATTAAATAAATTGAACGTTACATGAACTCGAGCAAATCGAATAAATTGTATCAGCGAGCTCAACCTGAATTAATCAAGAGAATGCGTATAGCGTACTTTTAACCAAAGGCATTAATCTCTCGCCTTGCGCTGCGACCTCGTTTATTCACGCAAAATGCACCATTGACTCCAAACGCGAAATCAGAATGAATTTATTTCAAACGATTTTCCACGAAAATAAAATCTAAACATTGAAACACGTGGGTACGCTTACGCCAACTATATATTATGGTACATATAAGTGTCTTTTACCCAATCGTTTTCTTTGCTAATCCTTGATAAATCAATACACGCATTACCTGCGGGAAACACAATTTATACCACGTAACAAGAAATAAATGTGTTCGAATCAATGAGTTTTCGGGAAACGGTAGCGCGAGTATAGACGTCAAGTACAAGAATGAATGGCCCACATATATCTTGTCGGAAAGCCGGTTCTAAGTCCAACAAATCGGCCGCGATCAACCGAATTCTGACAAAATGCTCAGAATACACATCGGATTCAAATGCGCAACTCTATCTTTACATCATACATTTTCTGGAATCGCACTAGAGGCGAGACTCCCATTTTTTTCCCTCTCTCGCTCTCTTCCCCTAAAAGATACCCAACATATGCGCCTCGGTAACTCCAGCCTCATTTGCATGTTGCTGCGTGCAGGAGACCGCGCGCGCGCGACTGCCTTTTATTTATAAACGCGAGCGCGAGGCGCTTGTGTCTGGCCCATTTTCTCCCGTTCGCAGCAGCAGCAGCTCTTGAACAGAGAAAGAGAGAGAAAGAGAGTCGTGCAAATAAATTCCACGCGGCCGCGCGAGATTCAACTATATATAGTCGCCTTGGGAAGGTCGGGGATGGCTTTTACCGCACATGAGATATACTGCGCGCGACCTCCTCCCACGCCTGAGATTCGTATATGTGGTGTTTTATACGTTACTGTTTTTGTTTTAAGTTTGCATTTTATGATGCGCGACTCGACGAAGAATCGCGGGTACACGAACTTTTCAATTTGCTTAACTATTTTTTTATTTGTCCTGTGCGGCTCGTGTCAGTTTTATCGTGCGCGAGCTGTACAATGTTGCAAACTTTTTCGCCCGCGCGACTTAATAAAGTTTATCGCATACGATACGCGATATAAAGTGAAAATGAGAATCGGCTCTATCGTTGGCGGACTTTTTTTTTTGTCGGACATTTACTTTGTACCGTGTAAATTTAGTACTCTTGCTTTTATAGCCATTTATTTAACGTTGTGGCGATATTATGCTAATATATAATTTATAAAATTCTTGCAAAATGTCTCCTTAATACATTCATACGTACTTTGCCTGAATCTGATTTAAATTATCGCTAAAATAAGAATATAATTTCATCGGAAAAATGCCAAGCAAGGCGTGCAGTGACCTTTGGATATGTTTCTTTCTTGCATCTTGGCTTCCCCGTAGAATATTGTTTTGTATTATGAATTATAAGTTACAACTTTTAGTTTCAATATTATTCATACTCTCACGCGTCTTTAAGTTTGCTCGAGATCCTATTACAAATAAATGATATATTTGCGAAGAAGTGGGTTTGTCACTTTTATTGGCAATAGTTGCACACTACGTTTAATTGCATTTAAAACATGTGCTATTATTAGTGATAAACAAAAGTAGTTTTCTAAAATTATAGCAAGGAAGTAACAACTGTTTTCCTCCATATTTCCGTAAAAACAAAAAGTTTTAAAAAGAGCAACATTATATAATAGCCATAATAAAAATGACGATAGTACTATCAAAAAAATTGTATGTTGTTCCATTCTCGAATCGATATGCACGGAGAAGTTAAAAAAACTTTTTTCGAAAACGTGTTTAAGGTTTTAATTCCGTTATCGGGCGCGTGTTAATCATAAAGTTCCAAAAGCGATAGCTTTGTCAACTTTAGATTGCACTCCTTATAACGTGTCTTAAAAATATTCTTTAAAACTCTATAAAAAGAAATAAAAATTGTCTTCAAAGAAAACTCATTAATGTCAATTTTAATAAAGAAATGTGTTCAGAACTTTCTTTGTTAAGCATTTGTTAAACTGCTGCGAGAAAGATGAATTGGAAATGGAATTCTATTTCGTTTGCACACTGGAAAAGGCTCTGTTTTGTTTGCATGCTGTAAAAGATTCTATTTCATTTGCGTGTGGAGAAAATTCTACTCTGTTTGTGCGAAACAAAGTTTCTATTATTCATACCACTATATTTTTTTGAAGTATTGTTACCACTTGGTATAAAATCTTTTTATGAAATAGAATTTTCTTCGTCCCAACCATCGATATTATAGCGTACCCGGAAAAAAAATTAAAAACAGGAATATTAATATTATGACAGTTCGAACATGATTTTATTTATACAATTATAGGATTTAAATTCATTAGATTGTCGATAATACGGAGAAGAAATTCCAATGAAATTTCATAAGCAGAGCACTATTCTTTACCATATTTTAAGTGTACTGGCAAATTATCAGCTCACTTTGTAGTAGTAGGAAAGAAAAATAGAGTGTAAAACTTTTTTTTATCAGTCGGTAAGGAGATCAACATAGATTACTCTGAAAAGCTTACCATTTTAGCATTACCAACTATAATAAAAATTATTTATAACTTTTAAATAAAATATACCTTCTAAATATATGAGAATAGAACTTTTAAAAATAAAATCGTTAATCAATCTGAAAAATCGGTCTGATACCACATATTAAATGCAAATAATCAATATTTCTATGTAAACAAGATAAATATAATTATTTGATTTGTATTCAAATTCATTGCATCCTTGTTATCGAGTTTATTTATGTAAAAGCACAAATAACGCACAGTGATCGTCACCAAACCGAATTTTCGCGAGTCGACGATTTGACTATTCCGCTACTCGTCGGCTTGCCAAGACCTATGTTCATTATAACTCACTCATTTTTAGATCCCAATCCCACTTTATTTGTTAGCAGCGAGGATCTACACGTGACAAAATCAACTTAGTTCGACTAAATACTAACGGTGTTCAAAATCTGTTCTATTACTAAAACACAGGAGTTCGTGTTTTTATAACTAATACAATAAAATCTTATAGTAACTGTCTGAATAACGTGTGTTAAAATTATTACGAGATTTCATCATTTTCAGTCAAAAACTATGTAGAATCTAACGCAAAATGTATATTTCCCAGAGATTAAACTTGATTTAAAAACCTTAATGGCTATGCTATTAAAGCAGTATCTAAACTCCCGACTGCTTTTATCTCAGCACAAGAGTTCACAAGTAACGCAAATACACTCCACACACTCCATCTTGGCAAGAAAATCCCGAAAGGCAAATAAAAGAGCCAATAAGTCGTAGAAACAGTGCCCGCGATGTGTGCCCGATGCAGGGAGAGAACACGTAGCTCGCATTTAGAATAAACGCGAGTGGTAAAAAGGGACCAGAGCAAAAAGATGCGGGAATCCCATAGGTCTCTCTCTCTCTCTCTCTCTCTCTCTCTCTCTCTCTCTCTCTCTCTCTCTCTCTCTCAAGTTAGCAACCTGGCCTCTCGACAGACTTCTAGGGGCAATAAAAAAAACGTCGAAAGGGCGGCTTGTCGCTGGGACTAGGCTCTATATATACGAGGAGTCCGCTGGCCTTATGCAACCGCCTCGTGTAAATCCCCCCCGAGTACATGCGCGACTCTCTGTCCTATGTGTATGCGTGTTCTATCTTTCGCGGCGCGCGCGCGCGGCTTGTTTCCGCGACTGCGGACCACGAGGTCAAGTCCATGGTCGCGAGAGATCTTTCTGTTTCGTGCTTCTTTCATGGCGCGACTCTGCGCTCTGGCTCTTTCCTCGGTCTACGCCAATGGATTTCCCATGCCGAAAGGATTATGTAGTCATGGGGTTACGATGTTACCATTTTTTTCGATCTCTCTCTCTCTCTTTCTGCGTTCGCCTGCTGCACGTGACAGCGAGGTTAAAAGTGTGGGTGGCGGCTTCGGAGCTGTCGCTCGCTGCCAGGTCTTATACATATATAGAAAAGAGCTTATGCCATGCTTATTGGTGCGTGCTAAAGTCGGATGAATTACGTCTATTCGACATGAATCATTAAAAGAAATAAACTGGATGCGAGAGATGTACTAAGAAATTTTCCGCTGTAAAGTAAATTATGCACTTCATCTATAGAACGAGTAGATACGTTTAAGGAATAGTCAGACGAGGTGAGAATTTACCGAAGTAGAGAATTCTTACCTTATGCTCTTGTTATTACAGAACATATTTTCTCTTCATATATATTTTTTGTATTCTGTCTAGAACTTCGTGAAATAATGTCTGTTATGTCTACGATATCTTTCACTATTACAAGTATATATATAATGTCTATTTTTAGAGAGATTGAGTACTCTCGCAAAAATGTTAAGCAGATATACAAAAAACATTCTGTTTTTCGACGAATTATTTAAATTAAAAATTTTAATTGATTTATATACTTACTTTGGTACAATAAAATTAACTATGTAAATTAATTAAAGCATATCTGTTCGTATAGACTGTATCAAAACTTTATTACCTACTACAAAACTGTAAAAGGATCGCATAAAATTTAAGAACAGCATAAAACGCTTAATGGTGAATTTATTTATAGTCCAACGTACAATTCTGCCTCGTTTATTGTATAAAAATCAATATTTGAACGTCTTTTCATTCACTACCATCCACACGTCGACTGTGCAATAACCAGAAATATTCCTTTAATGCGTCCCTTAAATACAACAAAAGCATATATTATAAGTAGATATCGAAGAGGGTTTAAATTCCAATATACAGAAACTGGAAAGAATAAGAGCCGATCGATCGGCACAATGAGTTTCGCATCGAGAATAATTTCAAATAAAGCTCTCACGACCAAGATACTCAACTTAAGTGTACACACACACATAACTATTCAGTACGTGTCTCCTGCAATCTAATAATTGCGATCCGATCATCTCGTTTTATTCCTCCACCTTCGGCATCTTTTCACTTTTCCTGGGTATAACGCGCGTGTGACTGCGGCAACTTTCCAGCTGAAGCCTTGCGCGCGTATCATCATTTGCATTGGAAATCAGCAGCTTCTATCTCGAGGACATGCATCGAAATATTTCACTTTTACTCGCGCGTCTGTGTTTATTAAGAGCCTCGAAAAAAAGTCAATATTTGTCCAACTCAAAGCGAAACAAGACACGAAAGACGCATGTATTAGCGAAGATATATGAAGGATAACCACTTTAGTTTGGCGAAATCGGTGTTTAGAATTAAATAAAAAAAAAAATTAATTAATCAAGTTCGATATTGTCGATCGAAGAATCGAAGCTCAATAAGAAAGACGATTGTTTAAAAGTTTACAATTCAAACCGATAAGCAAATGAATCGAAAGCGAAGATAGCAGTTCGAGCGAGTGAATGAACTCCGTCCATATGAGAAGTATATTACATTGGAGTCGCGCGAGGAATCGATAGTTTAATGCCCTCGTCGTCGCGCATCAAGCTCTTGAATTTCAGCGGCTGCCTTTCCCAGATTAAAAAGCGCTGAAATCGACTCGGCAAAAAAGTCGTTTCTCCTGCATATATATCCACCGTATATACGAGCCCTCGAGCGGTACCATCAATTCATATGTACGCGGGCGCGCGTCGCGAGCATAAGTAAAACGAAAATTTCCTCGCCAGCTCTGGGCTCGGCCTCTACATATATACACACACGTTGCGCGCGTGTTCGAAATATATCGATGACATTGGCATCGATCGTTCGTTGCCCTTGTACTTTCGCCTTCGGATGCTGCTCCGCCGTGAGGATATTACGAAAGATATTGGAAGATCGATTTCTGCGCAACGATATATATATATCGCCTTACGCGGATATCCTTTCGGTTATCGAGGATGTGTGGATTTAGAGAGAGAGGAAGCAAACAATCCGCCCGACTCAATGTAAGCTCCTGCTGATTCTTTCTGTGGAAGCTATATCTCGTGCACGGCTGCTGCAACGAAGACATAATAATATGAGATTTCGCGCCTTTTGCAGCGCCGCAGTTGAAAGTTTAGCGGAAGTTATTATGGAGCGATCGAGTTCTTGCATGGGTATCGTTTATCGCGCAGGCTGGTCACTTTATCAATTTCTATTAGGTTTTGTTTTTATTATTTTGCGACGAGAGAAAACGATGAATATTTAGATGCTTGTTTGCAAATATCTGTAATCAGCGATCACACACATGGGTGTTTTTTTGCAATGCTTATTCATCGTGATATGGAATCTATTGGGAAATGTAAAATAATATTTTTTACAAAAACAGTGAGTTTATACAATAATTAAGAAACTCGCTGCTGCATAAAATTATTTTCTCAACTAAATGCTCTATCTTAGAACCGCATTGCAATCTTTCAAATTTTATGTAGGTATTTTTCAATCTTTTGCTTTATTACGCTCTTGATCAGCCTCAATTTACCATCGACTTTTAAATACATTTATACTTAAGATCCGTTAATCAAAATCACAGTCAAAATTATCAAGCACTCTCTATTCTGACCCGGGACAAAAAAAAACTCAAATTCAGAGTTGCTGTTATATCTTCGTCTGGATCGGAATTGCGTCATTGATGAAAGCGACCACCATACAAATATACTAATGACCTACTGTAAGCCGAATGTAACTGTCAAGATAATTCTTACAGAGGTGGAATGGTGAAAAATGACGAGAGGAAGGAAACATCCGGTAATTCGGATATGTACAATGCACGAAAAGTATCACAAATGGACGTAAACATATATCACGTCAAATTTTTATTTCTTGAACAGATTTTTATGCTACTTGTTTCTTAAACTATAATACAACGAGAATGTAAATTTACAACTTCATCATTAATGACGAAAAAACGAAAAATCAATATTAAATTAGAATCAGTAGTATACAGTTTGCCAATAGTCAGTGAGTGAAGGTCCATCGTATCCTATACCAGGTAATATATATACATATCCGGTGGCGAGTATCGTCCTCATCCGGTCTCTCAATTCAACAACTCCGCACACTCACCAGGACCTCCGCCATTGGTGTCACGCGCAGGCAAAAGGAGAGAAAGGGGCAAATAACGCCCGTCGACACGCGAAGAAGAAGGGCAGCTGATCCGTGGACCGATCAATAACGAGGCATTAAACGGCCATTGTGCTGTCACGGCCTGACCAACCCGTCCTATACCTATATACATTCACACTATCGATAATACATCGTGTGCACTCACGACCGATCGCCCTTTTTTCCCCCTCTCTTTCTCCCTCTCTCTCTCTCTCTCTCTCTCTGTTGTGTCTGTGTATAAGGAGGATCCACGAGCTGCAGGAGCACCAGACTGCGGCCTTAATTACGCCCCAAGAGCGAGGACGCGTCGACGGTCACGAGGTCAGCGGCTGCGAAATGCTGACGAGATCTCGACGAGGTATCGAGTCTTTTGCAATTGCGGTGGAGGTGAAATGTCCATTTTGGCTTTGATTTTGGAATATTTAAGGAATTTTCGTTTCCTTTGTATTACGGGATATTCATTTTCAATAATAGGCAGAGAAAGACAAAAAGGGATTTTTTCGTCAAGGTATATAACTTATATTCTTAATTAATTTTCATGTCTTCCATTATCTTTGTAGTTTTATACCTTTATCTACATTGCATTTACATTGGACACTCAACTCTACAAAATACCAAGTCTTAAAGTCTTATTACATTTATAAAAACTAGTTCATTTCTAGAATAATAAATTAAATCTTGCAAGAGTAAAATATAAAAATAAGACAGTAGTGTTGTCTATGTATTGTTATTAATATAATTGGGAAGTAGTTACAAATATATGTCTTTGAGAAAATTGACGTTGCGTTGAGTTTCAAAGTCTGCCGTCCAAGGCTTAAAAAGGCAAGTTCTTATTCTATAGCGCCAGTGCTACCGTATTTCATGATTACCTCAGAAATTAAACATATATCTCTCAAGCTTTAAATTATAGTGCATTTAAATAGTACAATTTATTTCCGAAGATACTAAATTAAAACAATAGCTATATCTACTTGGTTTTTAAAGTATATTCAAATACGATTGATCGTCGAAGAAAAAGGCGCTTTTCTAACAACTGGATTTGAGTATCCATTAATAACAAGCGCACAAATTTAAACAATTTAATTGTCTCAATTATATTGAATCTGTCACAATGTTGAGATATACTGTATGTTGAGAATCTTGTATTAGCTTTCTGTAAGTAGTATCACATACTATCTATCGCCTCGTAGTCGACGAATTTGGGTCCAACTTGAAAAATTTTAAATATTGAATATTGAACGAAAGAGGTATGAAACGGTAAATGTCGGTAAATATATAATTGACCAGCTCCTCCTTAATGTTAACATATTACAAACATTTTAGAAGACCACTTAAGTATATCTGATTAATTACATAGTATACACCCTTTCGAACATAAAAATAAAGCTAATGATTCAAATCTACGACATATCAAATAGCAATTAGCCTATCGTCAAGTCCGTTATTACAACTTTTTCTTTTTCAAAAAGAACCTCAATATGTGCATAATCTCCTTTTCTCCGTAATCGGCAAGCTTTCACGGAAGCCGAAAGAAGCCGCGAATACGTGGCCCCGTGCACTTGCGCATCATCGCGATAGCGGTTAAAGTGCCTCCGCCTCCTCGCGGTATACGACAATGCCATAACCCGCAGTGATACACACCGATATGTGCGTATATATTACTCCCGAGCCATTAAAGCGCACTCGAGACCGCTGCACACACCAATACCGAATATATACATATATATCTTACGCTAAGTGAGCACGGCCGCAGTAATATCCCCCATTCTGATTTATAGAAATAACGAGTCGCGCAAAATATTACGCGTTTTACGAGGATAATACACTTACTCGACCTGCACAAGTTATAGTCACTTCGGCCTGGCTTCCATTGCGTGTTTATTCCACCTCGACTGTATTGTGCACTCGATTGAATGAGGTAATTGAGACAATCTGTAAATCCCCAGTGGCTGCGCGTTCCGACAGACTTTGTGTATATAACGAATCGATATAATAATCGATCGCCAGTCAGAGATAAACATTCGAGAGACACCGATTTTTCACAGAAAATAAGTACAATCGACACTTTACGAACCTCCGGGAAGAATCTTTAATGGGCCGATAAGGTAATATCTGAGAGCATGGTTATTAATGCGAGTATAGAGGCTCTCGAGTCGCCCGACTAAAAGTAAGTGTATATCGCCATTATTAATCGCGATTAATGAAGCATTTTTACATGGTGAGTCTTACACACACACACACACACACTTTACATAAATCTAGCTAATGATAAATTAAACACACTTTCGCGTCTCTTAATATCCTCTCGCGTTGGTCGAGAACTGCACGGTACAGTATCGAGTTTTGTGTGGCTGTGTGTGTTGGACTGCCCCGGACGCGTCTTAAATTTCGCATCAGTATATACGCGCGCCTTAATCAACTTTCATCCGCGGCCAATAAACAATGGACCAAAGCTGCCTGTATACAGGGAGGGGATATGAAAAATGGAGAGAGTCTCTCGGAGAAAAACTCGGACGAAGAAAAATTCATCATCACCACGGAGAGGCTGCGAGGAACAAAGTGTGCCACGCGCCCGCATATCCTTTTTGCGCTCTTCGGCTCTTTCTTCTTTTTTTTTCCACGCGCGCCGATTTTTCTGCAATTAGCGCCCAGTGTACGTTGCTGCGTGTCTTGACAGATTAATGCCCCGAGTGCAATGCCAGAGCTAAATTATCGTCTTTGCTGAGCTTGACGCGATGAATCTTCGAGTGGTTAGAGCTGCGCAAAGGGGGAGGAATTTCCGGGTGTTTAAAGATGTGTGTAACTTGTGGAATTTGACGGTTGAATTGTGACCGCTGCTGCCTTAGGGAATATTCCACTCGTGTTAAAATATATAAGATTTGTTTTTTTTTTCTTTTTAAACGGAATGCCGTTTGTGACGAAACGTAAAGACCGAAATTAATAATACTTTCTTCCGAGAAAGGGATTTATCTTCAGTATTATATACGTGCAATCATTTGAGAGACAGAGTTTCATCATCTGCATTCAAAATGTTCTTTTCTTTTTTATTTAGTAAAATTATGTTTATACTCCACGCAAATAATTATTGCAGAAGTAATGTTTTTTGGAGTTCAAATTATCGAAAATATTGTATTTCTAGAATTAACTTTTGTAAACTTGGAAATAATTCCTGTGATCGAATATTGCAGATTCAATTTCAGCGGTATAAAAGTTATTGATGTCCGCTCATTTTTCATTTTAATACTGTGGCTTACCTGGCTAATTAATAATACATTCGTACGAATTTATCAGCTACATAAAAATGTATTAATCAACGTATACTGTTACAAAAGATGAATCCATAATATATCTACTTGTACAAAAAAACTTCTGATGAGGTATCACAATTACGTTTATCGAGTGTATCGAGTAGGTTATGCATGGCCGAGCAATAAAAAAATCACACATATAGATGGAACATTTCATTGGGAGCAAAGAGGTTTATTTAACGTTCTATTATCTATTCTGTTTATGTACAGTTATCAAAGTACTTATTGGAAGATAAGAAAGTAAACTAGATAATTAATAACTGTTCTGGTATGATGATTTGATGCTCTATTGTTAGTTCAAAATTCAACTGTTATGGCCTAATTATTATGAAACTGAAAAAACTACAAATGAGTCGATATATGTCCTATTTTGAACATGGTATAACACACAAAAATAATCATAACTTAAAAACTTTGAAAGTAAGCTCAATCGTTAATTTCTTCACATAATGTTAATAACACGAACTTCACACTCTACATAGAGTTGCTCGAGAATAGAGAATATAATGAATAGCACAGGATATAGTATTCATTTTTATACCTGTAGTGGAGCAGATATCGATGCACTATATTCGCTATTGCAAGGTTTTCACCATCTGATGGGTGAATGAAGAAAAAGTGAAAGTTACTGCATAATAAATATAAATGGAATAAAAAGAAAAATTGACTGGGCTGACTGATATAAATCGAATCTGTTTAAGGATCTGTAGAAGCTTAGAAAAGAATGACACTTCTCTTTGCTTTAACTTTAAGCATTGATGGTACCATAGCCTTGTAAAACCTTAATGTAAAAAAACGGTACAAAGACTTGGCCACATTATAGTTTCCCCCCGGTTTCTTGTGCATGATTTATGTGCTAAGCTGCTCTCTTCATTTTCTCAGAGCTTTTTCACGCTCCACTACGTAGGAGCTCGATTCTAAAGTGTCTTCACTTTTCCCAGGAGACTTCCCAGTCATTTTCTTCGCGATTGAATGACTCATATATTTATGCTGAGTTTTCAGGGTATAAATGTAATTATTCAAATAGATATTAAATGAATTAATTCATTATTAAGAGATCTGATCATTTGTATTAAAGAATCGACTTTTTTGTATTTTTAAATTGAGGAGATTAAAAAATGAAAGGTAAAACTTTGGAGCGAACATTGTAATCGAAGTTGATGAGATTATGGAATAAATGCTGTATCGAAATCGAAATTAATTCTTATCGAAGATTTATAGCAGTACACGAGCGCCTTTCTTTTGAATATATCGTGAAATCGAGAAGCAATATTTTTAATAAGGAATCTCGATCGTCATCAATTTGTATCACGTAGTAAAGCATTTTCCTCTCTCGTAAATAAGATTTTGCAAACGATATAAAAAGCGTGACTTTCTTTCGCGGATGGCGTATAAAGTAATCGAAGCGCGAGTATAGAGCCAAAAGGCTCCTTTAAAATATCAATTAGCTGGAAACCCAAAGTGTCCGGCAGCAAAAAAGGGAATGCGAGAAAATTTAGTGCTCTTTTAAAAATAAAGAATGAAGAAGGTATATATATTGGGGGGAAAGAGTGAAAGTGGTCTTTTAATATCTCAATGTAAATTCAATGAGAAAATATAAGGAAATTGCCTAAAGGTTGAATTAAAGTAAATAATTGCGAGCTTATCTCGTATTTTAATCCCGTAGGTGGGTATATATAAGATATTTTAGATGACTGCAGTTTTTCATTTTCTCTTATCTCTCGAGAACGTTAATTAATACACTTCACTTACGCTGTAAATTTTTATTGCGTTTCATAAAAAAAAAAGAAACAGAGTGGAGCTGAAAATCTTCGCCCGCGTATAACTCGTTTATGCGCGTTACATACGAAAATTCTTATGAGCTATAGATAGTCACAAGCGTTTTAGCAATGTTAACCTCCACTTTTGAAATACAATACTCGCAGAATTAAGGGAAAAAATGAGATCGCAATATTGAAAACAAACGAAAATCACAGTTAATAACAGTGGTGGGGGGTAGTCAGACTGTCCTTTGTTAACGGATTTTTTCTTTTCAGGATTTGGTGAGCTGTTTTAATTTTATTTTCATATTTCAGATTCTACGGGGTTGATTGTAAACAAGGGTAGCCTGACTGCTCACATTAATGTAAAAAGACTGTAAGACTGATAAAAATATATTATTAGTTTATTAAAATACAGTCGACATAAGTAGCTTTTCTAATTTAAGTAGAATAGACAGAAACGATTGAGCCACGATCAAACGAAATGACTTTCAGCATACTAGACAGCATCGCACTCATTACTTTTAAATTTATGGCAAAATAAACGGCTCACGGTAAAAAGTACACACCTAAAAATAAGCCTACATACCAATTTGAAGAAAACCTTCTTAAGCACTATAATCAGCTCGTATACAGAGAGAGAGAGAGAGAGGGGGGGGGAGAGTAAAAGAAAAAGTAATCTCAATTTGCCGGTCACATTACGTCCTAGGCATCTACACAAGCAGGCGGCCCACGACGTCGCGCGACTCAGACAACGTCGAGGTGCAGCTAAGGCGCCGGGGGAGACGATAAGTCAAGCACACACACGCACGCACGCACGCACACACACACACACACACACACTGCGGGCTGATTTATGCGCGTCGAAACAATGGCCGATAGAAATATTAATCCGGCCCACGCGCGGTGCACGCGTGCGAACCGCATGCACGGCTTCCTACGTTTACGTCGCGCACGCGGCTGAGTGACATCCGAAAATGTACACGCCGACGTCGCGGCCGCAACAGCAGCAGTCCAAGGTCTGTTTGAGGCTAAATTCGCCCCGACCCATTGTGCAGCGAAGATTGAGAGAGAGAAAGAGAGAGGAGAGGATGATTGAGAGCGACAGCTCACTGAAAGTGACAGCAGCTAGCAGGTCCGCGCGAAAAATCCGCCAAGGCCGTGTGTGTGTGCTCGCGCAGAGTCGGCCAGACTCCCCCCCGATCGTAAACAATGCGCGCTAATGAGAGTGAGGATGAGCTGCTGCAAACTCTGCGCGTTCGACTGCTCTTCGATGCTTCCTCTCGGCTACTTTTACTATTCGAATGCGCATATATATGCATATAGGTAATTTGCATTTAGTTATATAAAAAGTGGCTCGGTACTCCTCGAGTACTGATTAAAGGATTATACCCATTCTCCCAAAATGATTTATGTCAGTCTATTATAACAGCGAGTTATTGCAGAATAAATTAAATACTAGTTTAGTAAATCGAACCATTTTTGATTCACTATAAAAGAAAATAAGCAAAAGAATGATCTACATACAGTAGTAAAAATAGCATAAGAATAAAAAGCTAGTCTTTCAATCCAAAATACATTTATTTATTTTAAATTGCTATCAGTTTTACAATCTTTTATCATTTTGCAAATTCCGGTTCTTTTAGGATTAATATTACACCCAATATTATTTTTTCCAATACCAGATTACATATTGCATTCTTGATTCTTAACCCACTGTAAGCATGTCAAGGTTGTACCGCAGTAGCCGCTGAGTGATTTCAAGGAGTACTAAAATAATGGTATCAAATATTAACTCGATGGTGCGTATAGTATCAGTTTTCGTTAGTGTAATGATCAAGTACGTAAAAAATGCAAAGAAGTTTCTTCACAATTTTTATGTAAATCTCAAAATTAAATTTATGCCGCTCAGTTATTAAATGTCACGCGAAGTAAAGCGATTCTTCATTTCGCAAACAAAGTTGCGCCGCGAACGCGTAATCTTGTACTCCTTATCAAAATATTTATATATAAAAAAAAGAAGAAGAAGAATTAAAAGTTCCATTAAATCCTGGGCAATTAAATCGACCTTATACCTCTCACAAAGTATACACACATTCGAGTACGCATTAGCATAAGCTTAAATACCACGACTTGTAAAGTGTCATTTAAAGGCGAACTTCTCACCGATCTCCTTTCTCTCTCTCTCTCTCTCTCTCTCTCTCCCTCTCTCTCTCTCTCTCTCTCTCTCTCTCTCTCTCTCTTTCGCAAACCGCTGAACTAACGGATCGCACGCTCGCGCACGAAAAGGGTTCAGCGATGCACAATTAAAAGCTTTACACCTCCTTCGAGATATTCCAAAATCGCGACGTATATGCATACATGAGAGGATTGGGGGAGAAGGGGGGCGCCTTTTAAGGCCGCGCCGCGCTTAACCCTTTTTGCGTCTCTGGCGTAACGGTATTATAGCGATAACCGCAGCCAGCCGCGCCGTTCTAATTACGGTCCGGCGAGGCCTTTAAAAGCATGCGCGTAATTTTGAGAATATCTCTGCGCATCGCGCTCGCGGTGTTTAGTGGACGGATTTCACACTGGGCTCACATCAGTGGTACACTTTCCAAATAGACGATAGATTATTGTGATCAAAACCTGTAGATATTCCAAACTAACATCCAAGGTGTCTATAAAATTTTACCAGGTGCACATAAAATTTTACTATTATTTATAATAATTTTTACTAGAAACTATTGTAGTTTTTCCACTTTTGACAGTCTGCGACTGGATTACAAAGTACTATTGTAATTTTTACTTGAGAATTTCTCTCCGTGTGGAATAATGTGATTACCTCTTGGTCACAATGTAAAAAAAAAATTACACTTTAAAATTATTGCTAGAAGTTATTAAATATTTTCGACGATCATTTAGCTTTAGTCATTATTGAATAACGTATAATTTATAAATTCTTATTTTTAAAATAAAAATTTATAATTAAATAATATTTATCGTATAATGTAAGAATCTCTGTATTTTTGGCAATCTTAACAGCATTTTAATATCCAGTGGTTAATGTAAAATATTTCCAGACAGTAGTTAAGTATATTCCCTGCAAGTCTCATAGTCCTGCAGTTATTCCCGAAAGCATTCGCTAAAATCTCTTCACGATCTTTCTTCTGGAAACTGCAGTAAAATCATTAGATCAGCACTTGGTATATCCTCGCAGCGAACAATGTAATCAGCCTCCACCCAATGTAAACATCAACGACGACTGACGAGTACAATTATCATGTAGAAAGCTCGGCTTTCAATGAGTCGCTCAGCGAACAATCGAGCGATTCCCTTCCACATCATCACAGCTCGCATTCCCCAAACGTGTAATAAATCTCGAGCTTCAAAGTATACATATAATAGAGGTACACGATAATCTCGGAGGAAAACAAAAGGCAGGTCGCGGAGCGCGCAATGACAGTGTTTGAGAGACAGAGACAGAGAGAGAGAGAGAGAGAGAGAGAGAGAGAGAGAGAGGCATCCGTGCCGTCGGCGCTTCCCACAGACTAATCCGACGAGGCGGCGAAAAACGATGAAGCAATATTCCAAGAGAGAGAAAGAGAGAGAGAGAGAGAGGCGGGTTTGGTTGCACTCGCGGTATGCCAGGAGTCCAGACAAACGCAGACATTGCAACCGGATCTGTCTGACTCTCCCGAGGATGAATTCGGACCGAGTTTACGCGAATGCTGCGAATGAAAATAAATTAGCAACTTTAGCTGAAGAATGAGTAAAAATAATTTTAACTAACTCAAATTTAGGGAGTAGAGCAAAAACTTTGTCACAAAAAGCATGAATTAATTATACAAGAGTCAGAAAAAGACACCGAAGAAATAAAGTTCTAATTAAACAGTTTGTCAACATATAGAGAATTCAGGTTGAACTCAAATTTAACTTTTCTATTATACGAGCGTAACATTCTTTTAAATAAACTTTTGAACTGTTTTTCGAACAATATAAGTAAGAAGGTAAGGAGAAATACAATCAAGTCTTAAAAAGAAAATTCACAAAATAAGGTTTGGTATTTATAACAGCTGCCGAGTCTAGCGATTCACACAAAAACAATAATAAAGACAGTAAAGTCTAATTTCTGCAGGAGCCAGTTAAAAATAATAAAAATAAAGAATAAATGGTAAATTACAGAGTAAAAATTGAATCTCTTTTCCAACATTACTCCGGGGTATAATCGTGCGTAACGCGTTACTTCCGCGGGAGGTGACATTAACTTTTTCTCACACCATAAGGATCGATGATCGAACTCGCTTAAAAGACGATGCTATACACTGCAAGTCATCTATAAACTTTCAATTTCCACTCTGAAATCGGATAGCGTGCAGCGCGCATCCTTACATTTTCACTTTCTCGAATGGAGGTATCGCGGTAGATATAGGGACACTGCACTCGTCGAGCGAGCGTTGCATAAACCATCGGTATACGCGAGCCATCTCCGTATATAAACGAATAGCCATCCTCTCCACTGCGACAAAATGTGACGCAATCTACTGGCGCCTATAGAGAGAGAGAGAGAGAGGATCCTGCAAAGATGAGAGGGTTACATCTATCGCCTCCTTCACACACACACACACACGCGCGCACATCCTAATTAAGCCATAAATAAATGCGCGCGAATTAAATCGGCGAGCGACGCAGGGAAAGAGCGAGAGAGAGAGAAGACGCGCGTCTTGATTAACGATGCCGACTACCGCGAGAGGGCCGGGGTAGATGCACCGCAGCTCGCGACGATAATTGGGCAATAAATTCTCATTAAAGCGCGCGCACCGTGTCACACTCAACAAACACACACACACACACACACACACAGACATTATACGTACACGAGGAGTATATAGTCGAAGGTCGTCGTCGCGATTTTACATATACGCGGAGATGCGCTGCACCGACTCATTTCGTGACTTTGCCTTTTAATCGCGCGCTAATGCGTCCGCAGCGGCGGAGAAATGCGCTATACGCCAAGAGTAGGCCCTTATCATGCATGCACCGCGCCGCCGTCGCTGCACAAAGTCCGAGATGCCGACCAGAGAGAGCCGCGTTACACTTGCGACCGAGGGCTGCTGCTGCTGCTACAGCCCTATCTAAGCGAACCCTCGATCCTCTATATATATATACGTGGGATTATCTGTACTGGCTTTACGCGGCAGCTCTCGGACCAGCTTTTATTTATACCGGAGAGGGCTAAAGCGCGCAGAGCTGATCTAAAGGATTAACCGATGCATTTGTTTGGGGCTCGCAATCACCGTAGGAAAATCTCGGTGGCAACGCGTGTGCTTCGTTTCTTTTTTTTTTTTGTTTTTGGAATGAAGAAGCTTCTTATATACCGCTATCGTGTAAAGCTTTGGTTCTCAGCTGATCGTGGTGTACAGCGACTCGTTTGGAAATGCAGATTACATAGGTTTTTCACTGATCGATCATGTTACGCGTGCGTATATATATTCGTGTAAATAAGGTTTTTTAATAGTTCGTGTGCAAATTTGTGAAATGTTGACAATGTTAGTAATTTATCTAAAACGGTCAAGTCTGTGTAAAATTTGTTTAAAAGATAATTCGATTTGCATAAAAACACAATTAAGATTCTTGTACCTAGATAATAAAGCGTTTGTTTAAAGCGCATGATTTACGAAGTATTTTTTTTTCGATTGAAAATAAAATTTAAAAATTCCATTATAAAAATATATAATAAAACAACTCGGTGTATTACACAGTCCAACACAATGCGTTTATGTATCATCACTAAGAGCGCTAAATTACAGCTCATTTCACATCGAAAACACAATCCCATTCAAGAAGCTGCCGTAGTGCCTACAACCGCAAGAGCAGCGAAGACCTGCAAATTTAGCAGATACAACCGTCCGTATAATCCAGACTCGTGCGCGCGCGTAGGCGTATACCCCAGACTTGCTGAAACAACAAAAAGTATCGAGTAAACAAATAACCCGACGGACAGGCGAGCGGCAGCTCCTGAAATTCGATGCCTCGGTATGCGCGCACGAGCCTCGACGCGCCCACACACACACAGACAGACAGACACGAGCACAGCAAGAACTGCAGGTGAGAAGTGCAGACGGTAAATCTGACATAAGCCCCGGGAAACATGGGCTTGTACAGAGGGAATTACGAGAAATCGGCGGCGGTGTAAGAGGTTACGTCAGCCGCGAGTATATCGGACGATTCGCCGCTTTGAGTTATATCGCGTATATATTGTGCGAGGCCAAGAAGGAGTAGGGGAAAAAGAGAGGAGAGATTATTTATGGGATTCTAATTTCGCGGACTCGGGGATTGTGGGCTATCTCTCGGGACGTATTGTTAGCGCGGGGTTATTTATTAGGGGATAATGGACGGGGCGTACGCGAGATGCCGAGGGGATTTCTAATCAATAATTGCTGACGCTTCGTGTATACAAGCCTTCCGCACTGCTGCGGTGCAGTTGGTATTTTGAAAAAGGGCGTGCGTACATTATTTGTATATAAGCTTGCCTTTTTTTTGCGCACGAAATCCACACTAGCTTGAAGCGCCTTTTAAAAGATTTCGCATTGTAAGTGCGGGTAGTCGGAGAGTTGAATTAATTGTTTAGGGGCCGCTTTCAGATTTATTATATGGCTTTAAATATCAATTGTACGGCAGAACCGTACAACCTCGAGTAACAATGTCTTCATGTAATGAAAGAGCAGTCAAATTGCCAGATTATAACCGTATATAGTCTGTTGACCCGCTAGTGTACCATGACGAGGTTCTCAGATTTAAGCTATTAAAAAAGTTATGAATTCAATATACATTTTAATATTCCATCTCTCATCCATAATAACATTTATATAATGCTAATTTTAACCAAAAATATAATTATGCCATTATTAGGATATTTAAGTGATTAAAAAACAATACCATTACCAAAACTTTTCAAGACGAACAAGACAACATCTGTCAAGACCAAGACTAAAACAAAACATGACATGTCCAGGTAAATTTTAAAAATATCGTCTTGTCTTAGTCTCGTTAAGCCCATCCACGTCAAACTAATTTCCTTTACACCCGCTTCAAAAAGCTTTATCCCATCAACATTTCGTAAAAAGTCGCTGCACGCAACTCCTACCACTAATAAATCAACATCGAGCGTCAACAACCTCAACCCTATTTGTACAAAAGCCTCGTCAAAAGCTCTTCGCAAAGCTGCTTATACACCATCAGCTGATGGTCAACTAGCTGGCGATACCTCCCGCGATCGCTTACGTGCATAAAACGGAGCCGCGTGAGCACAGCTGCGATCCGCTCTTCCGCCGCGAGAATCAAAGTGCGCACCCGAACCTGTCGCTGCACTCGCCAAAGGTTAACGATGATTTACGGTGATGCTATGGCTAAGAGCTCGCGTGTCCGCGACGGCCGCACCATTATAATGGACGTACTCCCGTTTCCTCGCGTCAATTACACGCGACGATAAAAATCCCGCGACATTGTTTGCCTATATCGTGGTGTTCTACTCTTATATATTTGTGTAGCCTTGGGGCAGGAACATTTTTTGCGCCGTTGATGCAATTATCGCGAGCTCTCGTTGATTTGCTCCGTAATTAAAAAGCATTCCGATGAGCGCATCTATAAGTGAAGCTTTTGCAATTGATCGCGAGATGCCGGCGTTTAATCTGTTATAATGTCTTGAGCAATTCGATGCTAGATAAACGTTTTCATTATTGTCGGTTGATTTATTACTTTAGGGTGGAATTTATTATAAAGTTTCCGTTATACTTACTTATAGAGGTATTTAGTGCCTTATAGAGAAAATTATAAAAATTTTACAATAAATATGTGATTTTTAAAATCACCCCTTGAAAGTAATTGAAGTTATTCAGATTAAATTTTTTCTTAAGTATAATAGTAGAATGAAAAAATAAAAAGGGGTGATATATGAATCCTTGAAAAGTAAAATCCGCACTTTGAATAAATCTGTACATGTATTGTGATTAATGGAAGAATAGAAAGTGAGCATCTGTCATAATAAAGTTTAGTTATCATTAAGTGAATGTCCTTGGTAATGTATTCGAATTGAACTGCCAAATTGAGCTTTAGACAACTGTCCTTCTATTAAAAAGTGTGTATGATAATATATGAGGTCGACGAACGTCATTTATGATGATAGTTAATTAAGTTATGCACTTGCAATTGTTGGTCTTGTACGGCCAGTTGTGACACTATTACAGATTTCTTCACTTTGACGAAACATATAAAATATACGTAATACATGCAATAATAACGTATATGATATTTCTTTGTACATACGTTATATAAAAAAAAATTAAGTTTAGAATGCATATTTAGTCTAAGAATGAAAAACGAAACAATCTTTAACATTTTTTTTATACTTTCATATCACTGCAATACATATTATTCTGGCTATAGAGTTTCCAACTTGCTTCCTTACAAGCATTCAAGATTGAGTTTACGCTAGTTGTGGTCCTCAACAAGACGAATTTGTCTCCAACTCTTAAATAAAAAGATGCTGAGTGAAATAAAATTTTTATTGACACACGCGTTATTTCCATCTAAGAACCAAAGTCAATGATATAAAATTTTATCATTCCTAATTCAAACATTTGAATATCTGTAGCCATATTTCGAAATCGCATTTCCTTATGCTCACTCGACAGCGAGCATAATATTCTTATCAGCGATACGTTACTTGCACGCGCTTTAAACCTCCACCCGAAATTCCTGAATTTTCCTCCAGCTCCGCGCGATTGCGCAACTAATCGCCATATAGAAAACAAGGCCTGTAAAATTTCTCTCCGCAACGTTGCGCCTCGAAAAAGGCCATCGATGCGTTCCGAGTTTTCACCGCCATTAAAGGCTCGCGCCGCGCCGCTATTCTTTTTCGTACGTGATAAGATTTAATATAACGCCGCCAGGTCGAACTGTTACGTGCTTTATTAACCTGGTGTCTTGCGTCGAAGCTGTGGAGCGCACGTGTCGATTGGCTTGACCTTTTTTCTTCGACTCCATAATGTCGGTTATGTACACGGAGAGAAATATTTAGCTAATGCTTAGAATACATTTATGATACTTCACATGAAACTATAATAAAGAAAACCAGAATTTACAGTAGGTTATCCTACATTTATCAGTAAAGGCAGACCATTATAGTAATTTTTGTGACATCTTAATAAGAACTAGATTACAAAATAAATGTTCTTATATTTTTTACTAAATTTTACTAGAACCTCGACAAATTTTGCTTCAAAACTATTGTAATTTTAGGGCTTGAGTTTGTGCAGTTCGAGTTTCATGACAGCCGACGCGTATACATAATGATGTAAGTTATTTAATATACAACTATTACAACCTTCTAAGAGCGTACGCGAAACATTTTATTTTGCACACGCTAAAAGCGTTTCGCTCACGCTGAGAGTGTTTCGCGAACACTCTGAAATGAGTGCGCGAATAGCATGTATCGTACACGGAAAGTAGGCACAAGTGGGTACAAGTGTGTGAATACACAGTTTGCACTCGAAAAACAGGCACGGAAAAGGACACTTTCCATCCATGCGTTAAAAAAAATCTATATTATCTAATAGAAACACGTTTATTTGGATTTATAATGAAGTTATTCTCTACTTTTTCAGAGTTTTTATGGTCTGATGTGTAATGTATTGATTCTAATGCGATATATATATATATATATATATATATACAATGTGTCAGTTGGCTTTATTGAATGAATTACGTAGATTACGATCTACACAATATTATTTATTTCATTTATATTCACTGAACAGCATTCAAAAGAATATTCCGACATTTACTTATTAAAAAAAAAAGATACTTAATGCTTGAATAGGATACCATTATGCAATTGTATAAACTAAATCATAATCACATTAGTCGAATTTCATTTTAACCAAATTTAAAAGAGCACCGTAACTATCGTGATATTGTAATTCTTCCTTGATAATAAATGTATAACAACGCCGAATTCCGATTGTCGTGACAATATCGAGTAATGAAATTGATACATCTACATATGAAATAAATCGAAAACAAAAAAAGAACAAAAATTATGCAGCGGTATACGTACTATGTATGTGTATAAGCCTTTAAACGCTCTGTGCAGTCTATAAGGTAATCTTCACTTGCACCACTACCTCAAACCACTGCCTATAAAGCAAAGCTCGCAAAATCAAGACCCACGAAAGAAGGCAGCCCACGAGAAGTAAAGGGTCAAAAAGGAGAAGGTGAAGCAAAAAGCAAGTGTCTCGACGCTTGCATGGGTATCGAATTCGCGCGGGCTTCCTGTCTCCGCGCTCGCCCCCTCGTATTTATGGGATCCACTCCGCGCGCCCGCCGCTAACGGTGCACATCGCTACATCCCGTGTGTGTAATCACGCCTGTAAGTGCACACACACACACACACACACATAATCCTTCTCTCTCGGTCTCTCTCACGACGCCATTGTTTATGGTATATGAGAGGAGGGGACTGCATAATGAGCGCACGAGCGCCCATCTGATTTATATATATATATATATACAAGAACGTATGTGGGGTAAGTGGCGAAAAATCGCTAAGCAAGGACGGATATGTCCTTCTCTCGCTCATTTTTTTCTTTTTTGCGCTTGTGTTTTTACGAACAACGTGAAATTTTTGTATCAAACTCAACTTTCGATATTAATTGACTGCATGTTTGCAGTTCGTAAGGGCGAATGTATGACGAGAGAAAATACTATAATCTCAAATGGAAAAGGGAATAGATAAAAGTCATTTACCTATAGATCAATCAATTGAAAAATTACTTATCAAAAACTATTATGATTTTTCCCACTACTGCACACATTTAATAAATCGAACTAAATTCTTATTTGAGGTATAAACTTGTAACTTTTTTCCAAACGAACTAACTATAGTCAGTGTATGGGTTTCATTTGCATCGATAATATATTAACGAATACTATGAATTCTAAAAATAATGTTCATAGAAATGGAAATCACATTATATTATACGTTGCAGCTTATTGAAATCGAATAACTAGAGTCAACGGAACTAAGAAGCATTGCGCACATACTATAAAATACCATTAATCCTTCAAGATCCAATAAAAAAAAGGCAACCCACTATCCGAATCATCGAAACAAGACTCGCAGACAATAATTCTCCAGCCAAGTAGTTTCTCCTCCCACCAAAAACAAAAAAGTAGCGCCCGCAATAAATATCTCTGTCAATTTCATTAATCAACATTGTTTATCCACAACAGAAACACGCAGGCGCACAACTGTAGCACGTCTGTATAGTGCAGTCGCAGGATAATAGAAAAAGAGGAGAACTCCGGGCGACTCTCTCGTTATACATATACAAGTATGCGCAGGCCAAACATCGTGAAAAACAAATGAAGAACGAGCGGCGAACAGCGGATCGAACTACTCGCAATAATTCCCCGCATCGTCCTTGGTCTCAGCTTTACACGCGCATTTGAATAAACTCTCGCGCTCGAGCACTCGCTGATTGCTCTATAAAGCATATGGACGCGAGCGAGCCACCGCCGCAGCAGCAACCATTTTATTAGTCGACGATAAACAAGCTCCGTCGGTCTGATGCATGGCCTTCCCTTAAAATCCAATCAGGGGGACGAAGCTGCGCCGACACGTCCTTTTAAATCCAGATTAAGCTTAATCAGAGAGAGCTTCTGGCGCTTCTGTGCACCGCGCGCGTGCAGCCCAAGAAGATAAAGAGGATTGACGCGGTAAGTCGAGGTAGTGCAGCGAGGAACATATAGATTTTTACCCAAAGTTTAATGACCCTTGGAATCGGCAATTGATGGGACCCCGAGACTTTTATGACGCGACATTGATAATAACCGAGGCGCTAATTGCGATATTCCTGGCGTGCTTGGAGGATGCGCGGCTCCGATGGGTCATATACCTTTTTTTTTGTGAAATTTATTCGAGTCTGTTGTGGAAGGATCCCAGGTGAACAGCATTCAATTGTTTATCATTGATTTTATAAGCAAACAGTATTTTTTATTTTTACATTCGATTCGAAGACTATATATATATATATTATATCATGCATACGTAAATTTCATTGTACCACTTTCCGACCACGTAATTCCGCACAAAAAATTTTGAATCAATTTAATTGAGAAATACCTAACTTTCAATTAGAATAATTGATTGTAATTTGATTAATATCATAAAAAATACGAGGTGATGTTACACTTCTTGACATGGTGAAAAAAAATCGTTAAATAATATATTACATATATTATATTTAATTTTTGATTCTGGTTTTGAAATATGTACAACTCTGTACATGTAATTAAACATCATAATAACAGATGACTTGACGCTTCATTAAACCGCAGGATTAAGATCGGCAATAAAATCATAATTCAATGCCTGGACTCCCAATGATGTAAACGAACCGACAACACCAGAATCATAAAAACCTAAAATCTACCATCCACAATTTAGCAAATTATTAAGCTCTCTTTGAAAAGTCGACATAAGAGACTTCCTAATTCGAGTATTGTCGTATTATCTGTCGAGTCGCGTCTATACGCGCCACATCCCCGAAAAAGAGCAATAAAGAACCGACAGAGAGGCGCGAACGAAGGATGGGACAAAAAGGAGAGAAGCCGCGCGTAGGCGCGACGGTAATTGCACGCCCCCCCCCCCCCCCCC
>UELV01177125.1:14080-41504 GCA_900490015.1 Megastigmus stigmatizans | reverse complement strand
CCCCCCCTCCGAGGTACAAGAAGAAAGAAGCGAGCCCGAGGAAAACCAGTTTGGCTAAAAACAACCCGCGCGGCGCTCGGGAGGAGCTACCGAATGTATACCGGCGGTGGCGGCGGCACATCACTTGCCTCTTTCTTTTCTTCCCGCGTATATATATATATATATATTGCAGCACCATCAGTGAGCCGGAAACGTGGATTCGCACGTGCGGGGATGTGAATGCACTCTCTGCGACCAGCCGCTAAAATCTTTACTTCTTTTGTCGAGCTTTTTTTAGTACGCTTTAGTGCAAATAGATGTATTGTAAGGGACTGAATGGTTTTTTCGTTGATGAATAATTGTGTATGTATATATACAAGAGAATTTTAGCGCGATGTAACACTGGTTCTCGTACTAATTCTGGTACACACCTATACTAAACTGGCAGGTTTTTGGACTTCTGGAATTACCCAACAGCTTTTTATAATCTGGACTTTCCGTTAGGATCCCGTGAGCTGTTTTACAGTTTACCTTATATATACAAGTTTGGAATTCTCACTTAGGCTAATAAACTATTTTGTTCTACATCTTATGGGGGATTATGTCTTAAGCATTTGAAGCGTACTCAAAATTTAACAGAGTACTAAAAGTAGTTTCCTTGAAATATTCGAATGAAAGGACAGTAAAAAAAATTGTGATGTAGCAAATCAATGTTCAAATCATTGCAAATACGAATATCCTTACACATTATTTTTGGGCCGAGATAAAGTTAATCGTAAAATGCTCAACAATATAAAAAAAAAACAATATAATCGTCCTGTACTTTATTATCAAATTTGTTTAATTTCCCAAAACATGTTACTCGGGTCTTTTAAAAACCAGAAATCAGCGAACGTTCAATAAAGGGAAAAAAAGCCTTCGTTCGTCTCGGACCTTCAAACGCAAAAAACAATGGCTCGCGCGAGCATTACGCGGAGTAAAACAACTTGACTAGCTCGGCTTACAACTGGTTTTTCGCAAGGCGGAGATGAGAAACGTATGGGTATATGTGCGTGCACGAAACGCATCTGTACACGGGCTATTCCACGATGCATCGTCGGATACGGTTCAAAAACTGAAAACCGGCATATAATATAAGTGCATCTTTTAAACGCAGGGCAAAAAAGTTATTGCAACGGGCCGCTGTTTCGCTCTCCGAAATTTTGGCGAAATAACAGTAACATTTTTTTCGGGCAAGTTAATTTTGGTAATAATGTTCAGACGGGCTTCTCCAATAACATAACAAGCAATAAAGTTGTAGATGATTACTTTTCGCGTGTACATAAAATTCAGAATATTCAACTATCATAATAACAATGAAATACAAAATTTTTGGTACTTCCATCGATATAGTTTTCATTGCGATTTATGATATAGTGGAAAACAAAAAAATATTCATCGATGAAGTCTCCAAGTCCACCGCATTTTTAGTTCCATAACAACGTTTAGATACCTATATATTATATTAGGAATTCGCAAACAAACATTTCCTCAATAACGAACAACTCGGTTCTGAGTAAAGTTCCAAGGATGATAAATATTTAATATTAATATGAACGATTTGCACGCGCAAAATTCACAATCAAATTAAACTATTAGAAGATTGTTAGAAGCATCCAAAGGAATTTATCGGAATACTTGGAGTTAAGTAAATGACCGTTATTCAATCCTAGTGCTATTTATACAATCCTATTCGTGGTCTCCTAAGGCATATCGATATGTGATGCAGTCAACTGTCCATAACTTCAGTTGAATTCCAACTATCAAATGAATAGTATTTACAAATGCTTCATTATGAGACTCTGCAGACAAATAACCTCTTCCATTGGCGCTAGTGATCTAAACATCGATTTCATCAAGGGTTATTTTCAGAAAATGACTCTCTCTATTCAAGTCCACCCTATTTTCTATAGACAACCATATATCGCGGCCACATTCACCAACCAAAAAGTATCAGAACAATCGGCAAATTCTACGCTTCACAATCTACGTATAAAATACGATTTAAAATACCACTAATCAGCTCAAGGGAGACAAGTTGAGAATATTACATAAAACAAATATTCTTCAAAGTTTGCATATATAATTTTCCAGGAGGCGTTTTTCGCGTGGAAGAGTCCATGGGCACAAGAGTCGCACGCGCCCTGGAGGAACGGAGCGCGCGCGCAAGAGCTTCGAAATAATTCCTGGCGAATATCCCTCTCCTCCCGTCCTCTCGCGTCCCTTGCACCGTATACTTTGGCGCGTACACACACAGACAGACTGTGCACTCGAAGCGAGTAAAGTGGAAGTCGCCTGCGCACACAGACCCACAGACACACGTGCGCAGGGATGGAATTAAGCCGATCGTGCGAGCGATCGATGCAGTTTTCGATCGCGGGGATCGGTAGACAAAAAAGTATGCTTTTATAGGCCTCAACGGGTACTCCGGTAAGCAAACTTATTTTCTACTCCCCATTTTTCCAGCAGCAACAGCAGCACCAGCTCCCCCCCGATCGATCCCCAATGGGATGAATAATGAAATGTTGCGCGCAGCGATTTTCACTGACGGTAGACGATATGCAGCGAGCTTTTGTGTGCGTAGGTGATGATTAAAATGGCGAAGAAACTGTATTTACCTCTGTATAATAAACTGTAAAATCCTGTACCGGTTATTAAGCTCCAGCAATGTCTAGGAGATTCAGGGATAAGCAATACTCATTCGTTTATTCTTTTTCATAATTTTATTGGTCGTAGAATATTTATTTAAACTTCCTGTATTCCATAGATTTTGTATCAGAATGATTATTCTAATTGATGATTTACTAAAAATTTTTTTCAATAATTTCAGTTATTCATAGAAATTGTTTAATAAAAATTCGATCATATGCATCATAAAAGTTCTCAGTCCTAAGGAAATAATATAAAAATATCTATAAATAATATTTATATTCACTAAAATGTCGAAAGAAAATGTTTACTGCTCATCTTCTTCTTTCGTATACACGCTTCATGATGGAAAGTTTCAATTAAGTATTTATACGAGTAAAAACTTGTTTTTCCGTAAGATTGTCGCTAGGAAACAAGTTTTTCTATAGGTATAATTGAGATAATTGATTCAAACTTTACATACTAATAACAGAAGCGGAGACGAAGGGCAACGTAATTTGTGTTTCATAATATTTCAAGTATAAGTTTTAAAATTCTTGTATTTTTACTTTGCTTGTTTAAAAAATCGTTTTCATTTAAATGCAGGATATATTACTTTAGTCGTCAGAAATTATTGTTTTTAAGTGCACACTACACTCGGTAACTTGAAAACCCTATTTTATAAACCTGCGTTCTGATAATTACAGAAAGCCTAGCCTATATTTTACAACAAACTATTACAGACGAAAGAATCAATTACAGGACAAAGACAGGGAAGCTGCAAATATTGGTAAAAGGGCAAAAACCTTCAAGGCAAATGAGATTAACAGTGCCTTTAACAATGAAACTCAGTTAAGCCATTACTTTAACAGAGAAGATGTTAAAATTTATGAATTTCAAACCAAGAAGAAAAAAATGAAAAAATCGAGTAGCTTTCAAGAAATTTGTTTGCCGAAGAAAGAAAGTTAATTTTCAGTCACAAAAGATTGATTTTCGTTGGCTTACTTCAAGCTTTTTTCTGAACACCGTTCGCAAACGGGTTTTGATTTTCATTGAGCTTTTGTGTGCAGGTACGTAGATCTCTTCATTGCTTAAAAAATATTGAAGAATTAAATGATTTCAAAAAAGAAACTCAAGAATCGCCACCCAAAGGCAAAGAATATCTCTGTGTACTTAACTCGGAGAAAATTTGAATAGTAAGATTGAAATTTTAGATTCTCTTGCTCTGTAAATTTAAACGTGTGATTTTAAAAAAAAGAGTCAATATATGTTTGTGACTCGGTAAATAGTTATAGATTGCTAGGATTTGAAGTTATAATGTTAATATTTAAATTAAAATGTGCAGGAATGAGTCAAATTTATCTCTTTTTTATTGATATTAGGTATATATTTCTTAAAACCGCCGAACATTCAAATATGCCACTAAGAAACATAAATTCTTCTGTTGTAGACATCATGGGAAATTAGAAGATTTCAACCAACGCTCCGTGCTAATATTTATCGCCAAAACTCACTTTCTATACATTTGAAACACAAAATCGCTTAAAAATAAACCCGCTATACAATAGGAAATTTATCAAAACCTCCTTCAGAGTATTCAAAACGAAGTATAACCTTTAGACTTTACGAGAGATTTGGACAGGTCGGTGCCATGTAATTTAGGAAGTCGCCCACGGCTAAAAGATGCCGCTCTCCGCGATTTCACGCAATGACCGGTGGCCGCGCGATCGAATTTACGATCTCCGAGTATAGAGGACACTCGTGGCGAATCGACACTTTAGGGGATCCCCGCTACACTCTTCTTTTCGGGCCCGCCGAAGAAAAGGCGAAACCGAGAGAGAGACGTACGGAAATGAAAAAGTGTTACAGTTCGCGCAAAGGAAAGTGTCTCAAGTCGTTTCACGCCTGTCGAGCCACTAAATTTCACGAAAGGGGAAGGCGCGATATACACCTTTTTTTCTCCGCTCCAAAAGTATTTCTAGCATGGCTATGAGAAACGCTTATTCACGCGATGCCTCGTAAAGTCCCGAATGTGACTCGTAAAACTATACACATATACAGTGGATCCCTTAACGGATCGCGAATAGCTGCACCGATTGCCAACCAAACTCGCTCCCATGCCCTCTAAACTCTTGACGTTTACTCCGCAGCGCGCATTACGATGATTGCTTAGATCGTTCGAAATTACTTTTGACGTGAATTATTGCGATATGGCTTTACAGGTCAAAAATGGTAAGACAGGAATGTTTGGCGTATCATTCTGATTTGATTATTATTGGCCTTCAAAAAAGGAAACCTTAAGGTTTGCCGTAAATACAGATTTTTACATCGATATTTTTAGTTTTAATTAGTCAATTATCAAATTTCCAAAGATATTCGAGCAAAGCAAATTCAATTTCTGCAACACTTTTCAGTCCAAATAAGAGTTTCAACAAGTACGCACATATTTTCACGGCTCCTAAATTCATTCCTATACATTCTCAAATACAAATGTTATCCCATGTATACGATTAATAGGGCAACCGCGTGCGCGGGACTGGCGTATGGACGCAGGAAGCGTCAGTGTTCGCACAACTTATCCGACCAGACATATCTCTCTCGACTTCGAATAATAAACGAATTTACTCATATATCTTAGACTTTTCACTCGACAACCACCGATATCCATCCTTCCGCATAACATTTTATGAAATCTTTTAATTCATAATATACTGAAAGCTATCTATTTCTGGACTTTGTAGTCATTGGCATTCTCAATCAGAAAGTCATGAACTATGTTGCACTATATTTTCAGCTTATTTGACCAGCTCCATAATATCCATTCATTATGGGACTCATAAGAACCACAATATGACCCACGATTAATACGACTGAAAATAGAGTAAAATATAGCTCATGACTTCCTGATCACGAATTCCAAATATGGATAGTTTTCGATATATACAGGATTAAGGTATATAATCTGCGATGTAAAATCAAATGTATGACCCTCTGCATGTCCAAGACTTGCCATTGCTGAAGTTCGTGCCCACGGAGACTTTTAATCAGGATATCATAAACTTCGTTATATTACATTTTCAGTTAATTTGACCGGGTACCGATTGCCAAAAGGTTTGTGCGGTCTACTAAGCTTCTTTGTGTTAGGCCATTACTTCAAAAAATTACCAACGAATTTTCGAGGACCAAAATCTCTGTCAACCGGAAGTGGTATTTCTTGATACTTGAACCACATAATCATTACCGAGATGGCGACAGAAATTTTTTTCCAAATTAAGTCTTTATTTTGATCCATTTCGTCAAATGCAAGAAACGGTAAGGTATGAATCTCCGTCCAAAGTACATTACGTTAAGCACATGCGCTACTCTTGAACAGATTCCTGCCTTACCGATTCTCGCTCTTAACGAAAAATCTAAATACAGATATTAATTTTTAGAAAAATATTATTCTCCGTCACCATCTCGGTGATGACGTAGACATTACATGGTTAACTTTCATGAAAGTCCATGCACATTTCGCAGAGACTTCTGTCATCGAATATTTCAGAGATAAAATTCGCTGTGAATTACTTTCGACGACAAACATCTATATAAATCGTGGATGAAATTTTATGAAACTAGACTCACATAATCTTTACATTATTACCGAGGTACTGATAAAAAGTTTTTTCTTTGAATTAATCTCTATCTTTATATATTTATTAAATACAAAAATCGATAAAATAGGAATCTTTCAGACTCTAGCATATCCCCTTAAATTTCAATGAATTTAAACGTATTATCTTGTCAACTCTATAATTGAAAAAAACTTTAATTAGTTAATGTAATATAATGTAAACTTTAATTTTTAATACATTTTTGTTATGCAGTAAAAGAAATTTCCTGTCAGATGTCAGGTGTTGATAATACTGTACACGATTTGAATATCTGCATGCATAAAGCATACTATCTAAAGGTCATAGCATGTGATTCCACGGTCACAGAAATATCTCTTAAAAAATGTAATGAATCCATTTCACTCAATACTACACCACATGTGAATCTGTTTTTATCAATGTGAAAAAATAAAGTGTATGTTTGAACCATTCGTTATAAGTACTTCGTATAAGAATGAGTCTTATATATCTCGTGTGGGCTATTCTGAACGTTAATGAATTATGTGCTAAGAGGCCAGCTCTCAATTTTATAACTGAAAAATGCGAAGCCGTCGATCTGGTGATCTATAAATTGGCCAATGATTTGAATAGCAATTATCATATTGCAGTCTTCTCACTTCACCGTCTAAGTATCGTCCCAAAATATAATGACCTAATTCGTCAGATTTCATACGATATTCCTGTTATTCTTACAGCGGAGGAGCAGAATTCTACTCGCCCAAAAATGATGTTAAAGAATCTGAATAAATATAGACTAAAAAGAAGTGTTACGACTGTTGTAATTTTGCTATGTTCTGAAAATAAAGTGGAGTCGGTGCAGAATATTTTAAACAATTTAAGGAATGTAAATTGGTACGAATCTCAAACAAAATGTGTCCTTGTGTACTTTCACGACGATACAGTGGTAAAGCATTTTGATAACGTGACAGCTTACGCTTGGAATAAAAATTTTTTGGATGTTTCTATAATCAACGTTAGCTTGACTAAAAACTGTTCTGCACCCACAATGCAATATTTTAATCCATTTAATAATAGTCACGAGATTGTTTTACTCGATCAATCGATTAATATATTTCCGGATAAAATACTTAATGGGTTCGGTTTCAAAATTAAAACAAGCAAACACAATAGCCTCGTAGTCGATGCACTGAGAAATGTCATTCGTGCGTATGAAGAAGGTCTGCATTTGCTACTCATAATTTTTAAGAAGTTTAATTTCACAATGTCTGTCAGCCATATAAATGGTTCTCACGAAGATGCTGATAATATGCTGCGTAAAGGTGAAATTAATTTGAGTTCTAGTCCGATCTTCATATCAAGCTATAGTGACTCGAAATTATTGGCCTTCGATGGCATGAATGATTGTGTCAAATTCGTTGCTGTGGTTCCTAGGATGCGAAAGAATCTTCCGTGCTCTCTTAAGGTTCATGCCTATGTTATCGTAATCATCGTTATTCTAGTAGGTGTCATTACTGTAAAACATATACTCAAGTACAAAGACCAATATTGGGATATTTGTAATATCATTCAACAAGTGCTGGGAATATCAACTCGAGTGCAAACCCACACTCTTGTTCAAAAGATTTTTTTCGTGTGTTTCTCCATCATTTCAATTATTTATGCCATCGACTTCCATCTAGATGTTATTAACCTTAAATTGACTCATCAGCCACTTGCTTTGGACAACATTGAGGAAATCAATTCATCCCAATTAACTATATTAATAAATAAGAGGAATTTTCGTTATGCCTTTGGTAATAATGATGGGGACGAGTACATAAAGAGCATTAAGATGAAAACGTTAATAATTGATTACCAGGGTTCGTGTGCCTTAAGATTAGAGAACGATACAAACATAATTTGTATTTATAGTACATGGCAGTTATTCAGTATCTTATTAACTAAACCGAAACGATTGAAAAAAATGAGAATATCGAATTGCGTGTTTGCTTGCTATCGTTCCGTGTACACAGTGGAACCTGCTTTTCCGTACTTTGATAAATTTCGACGAGTATTTAACAATTTGCAAGAAGCTGGACTTTATCGCTATTGGAACTCTATATTTGAACGTCACAAATATGATCCTAAAATATTTGATACACCAGATTTCCAAGAAATTGTCAATAATTCAAATACTCTTTATATTCTTGGTACTATTCTAATTATAGGATACTGCTCTTCTGTCACAGTTTTTTTTATTGAGATTATTTATAATGCTATTACCCTATATATTGCACTTTTAAAAAAAAGAAATTCTAAGCATAGTGCGCATAATTTAACATAAAAATTCTGTATCTATTATCAATGTATTTGTTATTAAAAGAAATAAATTGTATTAATTCTCAATAAGTATAAGTTCTATGAATTGACCCATTAGCGGCATCCAATACCTGAAAATGGTGTGGTTACGGAAACTATACCATTTTGGACATCTCATCCTAGACGTACGATAGTATGAAAAAAATCTGCTGATAATTTCTTTAGTAATTTGATTTCTCAAAGATTCTCAACTTTTTTCAATGTAGTATTTCTTTATACCACAGTATAAATAAATCATCTTAATAATGTACAACCAGCTCAAAAATTTAATAAGAGCTAAGCTAAGTCAATTTACCAAAAAAATATACAATATTACAATTGATTAGTTCTAAAACAACTGATACTTAAGTTAATAGTGAACTTCTGAATAAATCTCTCGTGTTTACTTGAAATATATTAAGGAAGTTTAAGGTTAAATAGATGATTTTAAAATAATTATATTATGATAATATAACATATTATCATTTAATAAGAAAGATCCCCGCACAAACTTTATAGAAATTGGTTTCTTGTCGAATTCGCTGAAAATGTAGTATTAATTAATATAGCGTACCCTGATCAAAAGTGTCTATAAGCACAAAGTCCAACAATGGCCAGTTTTCGCGATATGGAGAGTCAAACATTTGATTTTACATTGCGCAGTATGTATATTGTCACGTACTCGACTTTACTGCTCTGTTCCCGCGAGCAGACAGAGTCTATAGGACAGTATAGGTAGGTCTATTATTGCGAGCTAAGCACCAACCAAAGCTTTGGAAAGCTGAATTTGTCCATACACTTTGGTTGTGAGATCCAAAGCTTTGGTCACCAGTTTTTTCAGTGTAGGGGCTCGCGCAGAAAAACCGAGTACATACTTATATACCTCGGTTTGAATTATGAGCACGCGCGAGGTCTCACAGCCACTCGGGGCCGACGACCGTCACGACGCGTGTATATAATAACGAGATCGCGAGATAACAGCTGTTGCACAGGTCGAAAGAGGACTTGTGAAAGGATGTTGCGGCGCGAGTTCAAATCTCGCGCCAAGACGTCCGCCCCCTTGCGGACTCAATCCGGAGAATTAACTCCGCAGGGGTCCGCCGGGATGTCGCGGTGGCGCAAGGCCGCGCCGGGTAATAAAAGCAGCTCGCTCGCGCTTCTCGCTCTCTTTCCGCTCTGCACGCGGCACCTGTCTGGAGCAGCTACTTCACCCTACACGCAAGTAATTTTTGTGCGCGCGGTCTTCTACAAAATTTACACACACTCAACCCTTTTATATTTCACACAATTATTCAGTTAATCAGTTAATCATTCATAGAATCCTTTTGGATCTTAGTTTAATAAAATACCAAGCATTTTCAAATTAATTATACTGTCTATTTCGTTCACCAATCTCTCATTCAAGCCGAGTCTGTTCGGTAGCACGTCGCGAGTACGCCACGCTCAAGCGTTTAATTTAACATTATTTTAACTTTATTTTAGCTTTATAATAAAAATAAAAAGGAACGAAGCTTAATTAATAAGAGCAGCTCTCACGCGCGCGCACATTGGTCCTTCAAGCCGGATACTTTTCCGGACTTTACGAGTGAGAGTGTAGGTGAAAAGGGCAAGCTCTTCGCCCATCTAAGTGTGTGGAAGTTGCGTGCTTTCCGAATTTCGCTCCCGCTCCCCTTTTTGAATTCAGAGTGTCGGCCGTAAAGGGCCCGTGACCGCTCTTTACGGCCTTTGTGTCGGTCACGCCTGACCGCCTCGTGGTCGCGAAAATACGGTGCTCCGCGCGGTGGACTTGTTGCGCCCTTACCTCAGTAAACACGCATCGTGCAGCGCGCGGCCGTCAGAGCCTACCCGTCGATCGCATTTTCGGCCGGGTTAACGTGTTTTCACTGAGGAGTGCATGTTCTGCAGTGACTGCAGTGGGCCGCAGTTCTTCGGCGTTGTAGCAGCTGCTCCAGACCTGCAAGACAGGCGCCCGTCAACATAACGTGAGTACGTTCCAAGCTAGCTACATAACCTCAAATTCGCCACATGTCATGCATGATAAGGCTGTCCACTTCACAGCCACTACATTTCTGCTGCTAATTGCCACTGTAATTTCCTGTATAGCTACGGTTTTTCTGTAGCGCGAATTGTCTATCGCTTTCTTCAATATTTGCTGTAATTTGCTTTTCTATAATTGCCTGTATAGCTACGACTTTTCTGTAGCGCGAATTGTCTATCGCTTTCTTCAATACTTGCTGTCATTTGCTTTTATGTAAAAACAAATCTATTGTCTTCGCTTCTTATAGGTTTCTTTAAAACTTTGCCTTAGCCTCACAGCAGCTTAGCTTCAGCTTTCACCATTACTTCGCTCTGGTCTCTCGACTTCGAATAATAAACGAATTTACTCATATATCTTAAACTTTTCACTCGACGACCACCGATATCCATCCTTCCGCATAACATTTTATGAAATCTTTTAATTCATAATATATTGAAAGCTATCTATTTCTGGACTTTGTAGTCATTGGCATTTTCAATCAGAAAGTCATGAACTATATTGCACTATATTTTCAGCTTATTTGACCAGCTCCATAATATCCATTCATTATGGGACTCATAAGAACCACAATATGACCCACGATTAATATGACTGACAATAGAGTAAAATATAGCTCATGACTTCCTGATCACGAATTCCAAATATGGATAGTTTTCGATATATACAGGATTAAGGTATATATTCCGCAATGTAAAATCAAATGTATGACCTCCATTGCAAATGTATGCATCTCCAAGACTTGCCATTGTTGGAGTTTGTGCCCACGGAGACTTTTAATCAGGATATCATAAACTTCGTTATATTACATTTTCAGTTAATTTGACCGGGTACCGATTGCCAAAAGGTTTGTGCGGTCTACTAAGCTTCTTTGTGTTAGACCATTACTTCAAAAAATTACCAACGAATTTTCGAGGACAAAAATCTCTGTCAACCGGAAGTGGTATTTCTTGATACTTGAACCACATAATCATTACCGAGATGGCGACAGAAATTTTTTTCCAAATTAAGTCTTCATTTTGATCCATTTCGTCAAATGCAAGAAACGGTAAGGTAGGAATCTCCGTCCAAAGTATATTCCGTTAAGCACATGCGCTACTCTTGAACAGATTCCTGCCTTACCGATTCTCGCTGTTAACGAAAAATCTAAATAGAGATATTAATGTTTAGAAAAATATTATTCTCCGTCACCATCTCGGTGATGACGAAGACATTAAATGGTTAACTTTCATGAAAGTCCATGCACATTTCGCAGAGATTTCTGTCATCGAATATTTCAGAGATAAAATTCGCTGTGAATTACATTCGACGACACACATCTATATAAATCGTGGATGAAACTTTATGAAACTAGACTCACATAATCTTTACATTATTACCGAGGTACCGATAAAAAGTTTTTTCTTTAAATTAATCTCTATCTTTATATATTTTGTTAAATACAAAAATCGATAAAATAGGAATCTTTCCGACTCTAGCATATCCCCTTAAATTTCAATGTATTTAAACGTATTATCTTGTAAACTCTATAATTGAAAAAAAACTTTAATTAGTTAATGTAATATAATGTAAACTTTAATTTTTAATACATTTTTGTTATGCAGTAAAAGAAATTTTCTGTCAAAGATGTCAGGTGTTGATAATACTGTACACGATTTGAATATCTACATGCATAAGCATAGTATCTGAAGGTCATAGCATGTGATTCCACGATCACAGAAATATCTCTTAAAAAATGTAATGAATCCATTTCACTCAATACTACACCACATGCGAATCTGTTTTTATCAATGTGAAAAAATAAAGTGTAGGTTTGAACAATTCGTTATAAGTACTTCGTATAAGAATGAGACTTATATATCTCGTGTGGGCTATTCTGAACGTTAATGAATTATGTGCTAAGAGGCCTGCTCTCAATTTTATAACTGAAAAATGCGAAGCCGTCGATCTGGTGATCTATAAATTGGCCAATGATTTGAATAGCAATTATCATATTGCAGTCTTCTCACTGCACCGTCTAAGTATCGCACCAAAATATAATGACCTAATTCGTCAGATTTCATACGATATTCCTGTTATTCTTACAGCGGAGGATCAGAATTCTACTCGCCCAAAAATGATGTTAAAAAATCTGAATAAATATAGACTAAAAAGAAGTGTTACGACTGTTGTAATTTTGCTATGTTCTGAAGATGAAGTGGAGCCGGTGCAGAATATTTTAAACAATTTAAGGAATGTAAATTGGTACAAACCTCAACCAAAGTGTGTCCTTGTGTACTTTCACGACGATACAGTGGTAAAGCATTTTGATAACGTGACAGCTTACGCTTGGAATATAAATTTTTTGGATGTTTCTATAATCAACGTTAGCTTGACTGAAAACTGTTCTGCATCCACAATGCAATATTTTAATCCATTTAAAAATAGTCACGAGATCGTTTTACTCGATCAATCGATTAATATATTTCCGGATAAAATACTTAATGGGTTCGGTTTCAAAATTATTATAGAACAGGCGATGACGATATCTTCGTAGTCGATGCACTGAGAAATGTCATTCGTGCGCATGAAGAAGGTCTGCATTTGCTACTCATAATTTTTAAGAAGTTTAATTTCACAATGTCTGTCAGACATATAAATGGTTCTAACGAAGATGCTGATAATATGCTGCGTAAAGGTGAAATTAATTTGAGTTCTATTCCGGTCTTCATATATAGATATAGGGACTCAGATTTATTGGCCTTCGATGTCATCGATGATTGTGTTAAATTCGTTGCTGTGGTTCCTAGGATGCGAAAGAATCTTCCGTGCTCTCTTAAAGTTCATGCCTATGTTATCGTAATCATCGTTATTCTAGTAGGTGTCATTACTGTAAAACATTTACTCAAGTACGAAGACCAATATTGGGATATTTGTAATATCATTCAACAAGTGCTGGGAATATCAACTCCAGTGCAAACCCACACTCTTGTTCAAAAGATTTTTTTCGTGTGTTTCTCCATCATTTCAATTATTTAAGCCATCGACTTCCATCTAGATGTTATTAACCTTAAATTGACTCATCAGCCACTTGCCTTGGACAGCATTGAGGAAATCAATTCATCCGAATTATCTATATTAGCAGATAAAAGTAATTTTCGTTTTGCCTTTCGTAATGATCATGAGGACGAGTACATAAAGAGCATTAAGAATAAAACGTTAAGAATTGATTACCATCGTACGTGTGCCTTAAGATTAGAGAACGATACAAATATCATTTATATTTATAGTACATGGCAGTTATTCAATGTCTTATTAACTAAACCGGAACGATTGAAAAAAATGAGAATATCGAATTGCGTGTTTGCTTGCTATCGTTCCGTGTACACAGTGGAACCTGCTTTTCCGTACTTTGATAAATTTCGACGAGTATTTAACAATTTGCAAGAAGCTGGACTTTATCGCTATTGGAAGTCTATCTTTGAACGTCGCAAATATGATCCTAAAATATTTGATACACCAGATTTCCGAGAAATTGTCAATAATTCAAATACTCTTTATATTCTTGGTACTATTCTAATTATAGGATACTGTTCTTCTGTCACAGTTTTCTTTATTGAGATTATTTATAATGCAACTACCCTATATATTGCACTTATAAAAAAAAGAAATTCTAAGCATAGTGCGCATAATTTAACATAAAAATTCTGTATCTATTATCAATGTATTTGTTATTAAAATAAATAAATTGTATTAATTCTCAATATGTATAAGTTCTATGAATTGACCCATTAGCGGCATCCAATACCTGAAAATAGTATGGTTACGGACACTATACCATTTCGGGCATCTCATCCTAGACGTACGATTAGTATGAAAAAAATCTGTGCTATTTTGTATAGTTGATGTCCGACTAACGTGAACGCTTACGTTGCCCGAGATCGCGAGGCGTCTCGCTCCCGTAATGGTTTCTAGGTTCTGTTTCTGTTTAAATGTAGGTTCTGTTTAAATGAAACACCAAAACGCAAAGCTCCTTAACTTACGTAAACCTTGTTTATTCACTTTAATTATATATACAATGCTCTTATCGCCAGAGCTGTGGCGATGGAGCACGATGCAGGTTTTGGTCCTTCGGACTTGTTGTGTACGCCATGCGCGTGTGCTTGTTGGCGGTTAGACACGGAAGAGAGGCGTTTGGAACGTCTCCTGCAGCTTCCGGATTAATTGAATTCACGACGCGGCAGCAGCGTTTACTTCCTCTCGCGCCTGCGAACGGGTTAGAAAGTGGCTTCGCCTGGTGGGCGCGGAGAGAGGCTCGGCATGTGTGCCACAGCTACTCCTCCCCTGGATGTTGCCTTATCTGAAGGCAACACAACGATTGACTTGTCCAATTGACTGTCTGTTCGTGCTTGTGGCGACTCAGGCCGAGAGTCTGACATTGATGGCGTGTCCTGGACTGTCGGGTTATCGGGTTCGTGGTGACCTCGCATGTTGGCTTGCTCGAGCTGCTCAGGCAGCTGGAAGCGTACCGTGCGATGAGGCCTAACCATCTGCTGTTGGGCCTGAAGCGATGGGTCGTCCACAGCGACGTAAGCTGGCTTCAAGAAGTTTGTAGAGACTGTTGCCGGCCTACCATCTACGTCGATGACGTAGCGCTTGGAGTCGAGTCGCTGGATGACCCTATGAGGACCTGTGTATGGTAAAGTCAGTGGAGGCTTGATTGCTGAAACAAGCTTGAAAACATGAGTGCAGCTGGGAAGATCTCCGTGGATGAATTGCTTGCCCTTGACATGATGAGCAGTTGGAGTTGGCTGTAGGATGCGGAAGTGATGTCTCAAATTCTCCAGAAACATCACTGGAGACGAAGGTGCATCCTGGGTTATGAAGAACTCCCCTGGAACTCTTACAGTCGTGCCCAGAAGCAGTTCAGAAGCTGAGGCCTTGATGTCTTCTTTGTAAGCTGTCCTTAGTCCTAGTAGCACCGTTGGCAGGAGATCCATCCAGCGAGTTTGAGGATGGCACATGAGCGCTGTCTTTAGTGTGCGGTGCCACCGCTCTATGATCCCGTTGGATTGCTGGTGATATGGTGTTGTTCGTATCCTGGTTGCACCGATCATCTTTGCTAGTTCGCTGAAAAGAGCCGACTCGAATTGGGCTCCTTGATCCGTTGAAATTGTGATTGGAATGCCGAACATTGAAATCCAAGCCGAGTAGAAAGCTGTAGCGACTGTGTCTGCTTGCATGCTTTTCATTAGAACAGCTTGAGGCCATCTGGAGAATCTATCAATCATTGTTAGACAATACCTGAATTCATCTACTTGTGGCATTATGACAATATCCATGTGGATGTGGCTGAAACGGGCTTCTGTAACGGTTATGTTCATTGGCTGCGTCCGATTGTGTCGATGGATTTTGGCGCGCTGGCAAGGAGTGCAGTCACGAGCCCATTTGAGTGCACCTTTGCGGATGCCTGGCCATATGAACTTCTCTTTCAGCTTTCTGCAGGTTTCTCTGCCACTGGGATGAACTGGTCGTGGACGACCTTGAATGCTTCCTCCCTGAGCGGTGGGGGTAGATACGGACGTACTGTGCCTGCCGATACGTTGCATTGCAGGTTTACCTCTTCTATGCTGAGCGGCTGCAGTTGAAGAGATGCTGAAGATTCATCTTGAGGAAATGCATCGGACGCTGCTTGCGCTTCGCTTATGGTCTTGGCGTCTAGCTTAGTTGGTATAGTGATAGCGCAAACCCTATAAAGCGCGTCAGCGACTACGTTGTCTTCACCTGACACGTGAACAATTGACGTGCAGAATTGACCGATGAAATCTAGCTGGTGAACTTGTCTTGGTGAAGATTTCTCCGGACGTTGAACAAAAGCTTTTACTATGGGCTTGTGGTCAGTCCTGATGATGAAATCTCTGCCTTCTACGATGTGCGCAAAGTATTTCAGTGATGCAAAGATCGCTAACAGCTCGCGATCGTATGTGCTATACTTCTGCTCCGTTGCAGATAGTTTTCTTGAAAAGAAGCCGAGTGGTAGTCGTTTTCCGTCTATGACTTGTTCCAACGCACCACCAATGGCTGTGGACGATGCATCTGCGGACAGTACGATGAGTGCATCTGGATGCAAGAAGCTTGAAGACGTCGCTTTTGCTAGCGCCTGTTTCGTTGCCTCGAAAGCTTGGTTTAGGGCTAGCGTCCATTGCACTTTCCGCTTGTCTCGTTTCTTCGCTCCTTTTAGTTGATCGTTCAGAGTGGCTTGATCTTCTGCTGTGTGCTGCAAGTGAGGACGAAAGCAGTTGATTGCGCCCAGGTAACGTTTGAGATCCCAGAGTGTGTCAAGTTTTGGGTATTTTAGGATTGCCTGTACCTTCTCTTCAGGCGGCTTGAATCCATCTGCACTGACTGCGAATCCTAGGAAGATTACCTGTTTTTGAGCGAATTGACATTTTTTCCAGTTGATTCTGAACTCGTGTTGAAGTAGAATGTCGAGAACTGTTTGCAGATGCTCCAAGTGTTCGTGAGCGTTGGATGACGATACTAGAATGTCGTCGATTTAGATTATTACGAAGTCCAAATGTCCCAGCAGATTGTGCATGTACCTCTGGAAAGTTTGTGTAGCGTTTCTTAGTCCGTGTGGCATTCCGAGGAATTCAAATAGTCCAAACGTAGTGGTTACTGCTGTCTTCGGGATGTCTTCTTCTGCTACTGGGATTTGGAAATATGAGCGTTGGAGATCTATTGTTGAGAAAATTACTTTACCATGAAGTTGAAGAAACTGATCGTGAATCCTCGGAATCGGGTAACGATCAGGCACGGTTTGTGCGTTTAGATTTCTTTAATCTTCTGTGGGGCGTAGTTTCCCCAATTTTGAAGCTACCATGTGCAGAGGTGAAGCGTAAGGGCTGCTCGACCGTCGTATGATTCCTCGTTTGAGCAGCTCCGAGTACTCTGCTTTGGCTGCTTCGAGTTTTGTACCGAGTAGTCTGCTTGGTTTGGCGAACACTGGTGGTCCGGACGTCACGATGTGATGCTTTACGGCCGCTGTCAGGCCGGGGATTTGTCCCTCGACGGCCAGGAGTTTTTCATGAAATTCACTGACTAGTTTGTTGACCTGTTTCTGGAGTTCGTCTGCTGCTGGTGGAGCTGGTGACACGGCCGAGATGGAGTGGACTCCTGCTTTCTCGACATTACCGCCGACGCACAGCAGGGTCGTTTCATCGATGAGGCGTTGTCTCTTGAGATCTGGAAGCAAACCGTAGTAAGAGAGAAAATCGGCACCTAAGATTGGCGTCTTCACATCAGCCAGTATGCACGACCAGCTGAACTGTCTTCGAAGACCCAGGTCAATTTGTAAGGCTTTGCGTCCATATGTTTGGATTTTTGAGCCATTTGCAGCTATTAAAAAAGAATCTTCTTCTTGTCCCTTAGACGTCGCTAGGTGAGGTATAATGGAGACAATTGATCCACTATCAACCAGAAACTTCCTGCCAGATGATTTATCGACGACGTGAAGCCTGTTTTCCTTCCATGGTCTTGAGGTTGAAGTGGGGGCTACGGTGGGGCTGCTGCTTGCCCCGGAGTTTGGCAGCAGCCTGGATAGTTTCCCGGACTGTTGCGTAGAGGTGGAGTAAACGTGCACGGTAGTGTGCACTTGAAGGTCGCAGCGCCGAACTTGTTGTGAAAGTAGCACACGCCGTTTGAGTCACGCCTGGACTTGGAGCTGGACCTACCGTGTTTATTGTTACGGTCGTTGCTTGGCGATCTGGAACGGCGCCGTTGCTCTGCGACGAGGTCGTTGACACGCCCCGTCAGGTCCTTGGTAACTGAAAAAAGTTGGCTAAGGAGATTTTTTATTTCATCTAGGTCAGACGTGCGCTGCTGCGCGGCCATGACGTTTGCTGAAGGGTTCACAGCGTAAAGTGACGGTGAGTATAGTACATCAACACATGCGTCTGCTGCGTCGGTCAGCTCTTCCATAGTGCTGTTCTTGAAAACCTTCAGAAGAGTCTGCACGTTGGCGGGCAGGAGAGAGCCATTTAACCTTGAGAAGAGAGTCCTCTGCGGCATCACCTGCTAAGCTCTTCATTTCTCTGAAGAGCTGGGATGGCTTCTTGTCTCATAGTTGTAGTTTGTTCAGCATTGTGTCGAGTTTCTTCTCTGAAGAGTCGCCGAATCTCTGTATCAAGCGCCTTTTGAGCGCCTCGTATTTATTCGTTTCCGGTGGATTCTTCAGGATGTCGTTGATCTCTTTGAATGCTCGTTGTCCTAGTGCGGCTATAACAGCATTGTATTTTGTATTCTCTGAAGTTATTTTACCTGCATCGAGTTGTGCTTCTTCTTTGAGAAACCAGCTTTCCGGGTAGTCCACCCAAAATGGCTCCGAGTTTCGAGCGGCTAGTGTCGCAGCAGTGACCTCACCATTGTTCGTCATGATTGCTTCGTCTGAGCTGGACGTGTCCGAGTCGGATGAGTAGTTTAATGATCTAACAATACCTGTTGATTGCTTTTCGACGTGTCCGACAGGTGAAAGATCGCCTTTGCGCACCGCTGTCTGTTGAGGCGGCTGCAATGAATCTTGCAGCGTTGAGTTTGCCTCGCTGTCTGAATTTTGCCCAGGAGTCCTGAATGTCGCGTCGAGATCTGCGGAGCGATCCCAAAAATGTGCGTCTGAGTGTGACGATTCGGGCAGAGCGAGTTGGCTTGACGAGTTTCTGCTGACGGTGTGCTGGCTTGATGCGGCGTGCCTTCCGCGATTGACATGCCCTGACGCTGTAGTGCCGATGAATACTGTGCGTGTGCTCAGGTGCTCGTGGTGGCTGAGCACGCTTGATGCAAAACGTGAGCGAGACGATGCACACGAATTCCACTTTGCTATCGCACGCGTGAGAAGTTTGCACACGCGGAAGTTGCACACAGCACTTATTGTTTCAGGTTAAGTGAGCTTTCGTTTGATTCTGAGGTTAGCCGTATGCGCGTTTTTGCTTGGCGGTTAGCCGAGCACGCGTTCTAAAGTTAATGACGCACTGCTTTTTATTTATTGTTGTTTATTGTTATTTGTTGTTAGAAACTGTTCACTCGCGAAATTTCTGCTTAAGAGTCACTAACGTACGATCGGGGTCACCAATGTTCTATTTTGTATAGTCGATGTCCGACTAACGTGAACGCTTACGTTGCCCGAGATCACGAGGCGTCTCGCGCCCGTAATGGTTTCTAGGGTTGTTTAAATGAAACACCAAAACGCAAAGCTCCTTAACTTACGTAAACCTTATTTATTCACTTTAATTATATATACAATGCTCTTATCGCCAGAGCTGTGGCGATGGAGCACGATGCAGATTTTGGTCCTTCGGACTTGTTGTGTACGCCATGCGTGTACGCTTGTTGGCGGTTAGACACAGAAGAGAGGCATTTGGAACGTCTCCTGCAGATTCCGGATTAATTGAATTCGAGACGCGGCAGCAACGTCTGCTTCCGCTCGCGCCTGCGAACGGGTTGGAAAGTGGCGTCGCCTGGTGAGCGCGGAGAGAGGCTCGGCATGTGTGCCACAAATCTGCTGATAATTTCTTTAGTAATTTGATTTCTCAAAGATTCTCAACTTTTTTCAATATCGTATTTCTTTATACAACAGTATAAATAAATCATCTTAATAATGTACAACAAGTTCAAAAATTTAATAAGAGCTAAGCTAAGTCAATATACTAAAAAAATATACAATATCACAATTAATCAGTTCTAAAACAACTGATACTTAAATTAATAATAAACTTGTGAATAAATCTCTCGTGTTTACCTGAAATATATTAAGGAAGTTTAAGGTTAAATAGATGATTTTAAAATAATTATATTATGATAATATAACATATTATCATTTAATAAGAAAGATCCCCGCACAAACTTTATAGAAATTGGTTTCTTGTCGAATTCGCTGAAAATGTAGTATTAATTAGTTTAGGATACCCTGATCAAAAGTGTCTATAGGCACAAAGTCCAAAAATGGCCAGTTTTCGCGATATAGAGAGTCAAACATTTGATTTTACATTGCATTTTATTGTCACGTACTCGACTTTACTGTTCTGTTCCCGCGACCAACCAGAGTCTATAGGACTGTATAGGTAGGTCTATTCTTGCGAGCTAAGCACCAACCAAAGCTTTGGAAAGCTGAATTTGTCCATACACTTTGGTTGTGAGATCCAAAGCTTTGGTCACCAGTTTTTTCAATGTAGGGGCTCGCGCAGAAAAACCGAGTGCGTACTTATATACCTCGGTGTGAATTATGAGCGCGCGCGAAGTCTTCCAGCCGCGCGGGGCCGACGACCGTCGCGACGTGTGTATATAATAACGAGAGCGCGACTCATCCTCGCGGAGAGCGCGGGAGAACAGCTGTTGCACAGGTCGAAAAAGGACTTGTAAAAGGGTGTTGATGGCGCCAGCTCTCTTTCTCTTTGCGCTGCGGCCTGTTAAGAGGCGCGCACAGGTGGCGTATACGCGGTGGACAACGACGCTCTACGCTAGCAGTATATAGTCAAAGGTATGCAGGCCTCGTAACTTTCCACGCGGGCCGCAAGGTGCAATCCTAGCGCGCCTGGAACTTTAATGAGATGACTTGCGGTGAATCTATGGCAAGCTTTAACATCTCGAGGCCGGATGATAAGATACTAGGATTACACTGGAGATATTGGTATTGATATCGGGATTGGTTGTTTGTTAATCGGAACCATTAGGGCAAGTTATATAGATGCGACGCATTTCACTTTGCAAGTTTTAGTTTCCTTGTCGCATGCATATTATATCGTTGAAACGTTTATGGACCCTTTATATGGTTGGCATTGAAAAATTGTACTATCTTTTCGTAATAGTGCGAGGCTTTCAACAAAACAAAGTTAGTAGTTTTGAAGTAGAAATGTTAATTTTAATTTGTCAACGCCAACGTATTACGAAGATGAGTTTGCGTTCCAGAGTTTTCGAATGCGTAATCGATATGCGTGCGGTGCACATAATTATTACGTACAGAAAATAATCATAAAATGCATCATCCACTTTCTAAGAGAAAACTATATTCTTTCCATCTTGTCAGAGACAATTGGTGCGATTAAGACGGAAGTAACGACTTCATCAGTTACGATTGTACAGCGAGATATTTAGATGTCAGCGTAACCAATATAATGACGCCGAACGCGTGTATACGGAATATAAGTTACACAATATACATTACATCGGGCTAATCATTCTATTCAGTGGACAGTTGAATACAATGAATTAGAAATGAGTGTGTACGAATTGAGTTATTTATGCGTCACATGAATTTATCATGGAATTCATAAAGTTTCAGTGACATTGTTAAACGTGTTAGAATTTTACAAAACGAAGACATAACACAATTTGGTTTTTATATAATATCGTTTAAATTCGCGTGTGTATTTGAATTTTTTAATTTTCTTTTTGAAATATGAATGGGAGTTGTTAAACCATGCGCTGCAATCTTCAATTTAATTCATTTAATAAAATCTATTCACCGAGTAAATACGAGAATATATAAACAAAATCAAATGAAGCAATTTCCATAAATGTCTCACATAGGATTGTCGCACGTGAAATAGGCTCTAAAAGAAATGCTCCAACATCTTTATACGTACGCATGAATGAACCTAATACAGCTCCGCGGTTACGTCAACGCGAGAGCGCGTAAAAAAAGTCGCCTTATACGCAGAAACCAGAAGTCGCGCGACACAATCGATTTTTGCATCTCGGAAATTACGAAGGCCCCAAAGCACCCGACACCGTGTATACTCACACGCACACAGACATACATAAACACAGAGAGAGACGAGGGCTTTCCCGTTTCCAAGCCGCAAACTGTCCTCATTCGGGGTATAGAGAAACGAGCAGCGCGCAGTCGGTGCGGTCGCGACTTGACGCATGTCCGCGTATGCGTCTACACACCCTGATTCTTTTTTTTCCCCGCGAGGGCGACACTAAGTTGGACCCGATGATTGCCGCCGCCGTGGCGCGGAAAAATCCTAATTCTTTTCTGCGGTCCGTTGAGCGCGAGCTTTTATTATTAACGTGAAAAACCGTCTGCGGGGCATATACGAGCTATTACTCGAGATGCAATTCGGTTTCGATTTTACACAACTGGACTCCTTTGGACGAACGCTTCTCTCGTTCTGACGGACTCTGTGGGATTTCCAGTTTTTTCACCGACGACTTGGCTGAAACTCTATATCTGGTGAGATATTTAAGACGAAAAAGGTTATCTTTACCAAGGGATTCCAAATTGAAATAATAACATTTTGAACCTGCTATTAAAATAATAAAAAAGTTTGTTTTCGAGAATTCAATCTATTAATATAAAACAATTTGTAAGCAAACGCATTATTTACAATTATAAATAAGATTCAATGCTCTTTGAATTATGATTTAGATATATCTATATATCAAATTCTATACATCGAAAGACGAAAAACCGTGCGACAATGCACTCGACCAATATATATTGGACTCTATGATAACGCAAAACCGGCCAGAATTGGAGGGAAAAAAAACTCCTAAATCTCCGCGAAATCCACTTGAATTCCTCGTGCAAATCTCGAAGAAAAACCGCGAGGGTCCCCATTAATTACCCGGTAAATCACGCAGCAGTCGCGCGCTATCGAGGTCTAGACCGAACAAAGGCCTGGCTCGGCCGCTATATATATACAAGAGCTGCGAGTCACTCTCGAACGGCAGCAGCAACCAGCACAGCCCAGACTGCACCGAGACGTGTCCCAGTAAAGCGCGGCTGGAAAATAATCGATATAACCGAGCCCAATAAATAATAACGTCTCTCGCGCGCGGCGGCGGCGGCTCTCGCTTCCGCATGCGGTGCGCAAGGAACGTGACGGAAAACTGACTTATTGGCTGCTGCTGATGCTGCGGCAATGTGGAGTATATACAGGGAACGTGTGTCCGCTCGGCGATGCTCATCGCCGCGTCGTGCAACGCGATAAAGCGAGACAAAAAGAAACATCGGGGAAATGCGGTTGCTGCGGAAGAGAGAGAGAAAGATATATATACACAAAGTTAGAGACGGAAGGGCAATGTAAATCGACTTCTATGTACCGATACTGTTGCATAAGCCCGTACGCTTATATATATATATATATATATATATATAGATGCAACGGTTTCCGCCATTCAAACGCTGCATGGCGGTGCGCCTTTGCTCGCGGGCTCTTTTACTTCTTATTCGTGAATTGGTACAACTATACTTGGAGTCGATATCGCGTTCATTATAGGTATATCGGATACCTTTTTCCTATACTAAAAAGCTTTCGCTTACATTGACTTTCCTGTACTTGTCGTTCTTCCTGTAAATAATCTTAAAGTACAAGTATATAAACAATCGGTATATAGAAGTTACAGCTGATTAAATTAAAAAAGAGTAACACGTTAAAATTTCGAACTCGTCAAAATAAAAAAATCAAACTAGAAGCAAAGTCGCAGGTCGCATAAATTGTCGCAAGTAAAGATACATGTACATAATGAAATAAGAGTGTGTGTCCCGCGGCACGTATGGCATCACGGACTTGGAAGACTCACCTCGCACCTGGAAGTGTCCAGTATCTCGACCTCCGTGGTAACGTTGTCTATGGTAACGCTGTGCCGGTAGAGGAAATCTGCAACAGAGAGAGAGAGACGACCGGGATCAGTTTTGATGTCGGTGATGTATATGCGGGAGTCGGGTCGGATCGTATATTTATCCGAGCGCGAGATCGACGGATCATCTTTTCGCGAACGGGAAGTTCGCTTGCGATAAGCGCCGCGTCACGTCCCTTCCCCCCCTCCCCCTTCCTTCTCTTGTAACCTTCCGCTACGGGAGATCTATGATACTTGCACTTCGCTCGTTATTATATACTTTATTTAGTGTGAGAATTAAGTACGAGGAAAGTGCAGGCGAGGATATTGTTATTGCCTTGGACGTTACTTTTATTAGGCATGAGAGAGAGACTCGAATCTGATGGCTACAGGGGATAAAATGGAGAGAATGTAAATTTTACGCCTTAGAATACTCTTGGAAAACTTGTTGCTGCATATCGAATTGCCAGGAATGCGTCTATTTTCCTTCCAGAAATATAATGACTATCCTTAGCCGGTTTCTCTTTTGCACAAATTTATAAATAAGTTTGGAATATATAAAAGTAGACCAACGGGCATTTGCATGGCGGAGATTTTCTATGTTGAAATTTTCATTTTTGCGGACACGCTCGACACTTGCGTGGGCGTTTTGTTGCGTCACAAGCCTCAAAGAGTACATTTCTTTTTTAGCGAGTTTCGCAGGAAATCATTACTCGTTATACTGCGAGGTTATTTTTAAAAGTATCTTAAGCCTAGGCATCTATAAGTGTTATTTCTTTTTCAGCTAGACGCTGCTTTTCGACAAGCAAATAAAAGTTGGAATTATTGTGACACGAATTTGTCAAAAATATGTCCCATTATTTATTTACGACATACTTATTGAGTATCGTATTTTCTCATGTTTACAAAAATAAGAGAAAATTGAAAAAGGCTTTTAATTGAGTTAACAGCTGTTTCCCTCGGAATATTATTATTATGAAAAGTATTGGTACATAAAATTTAGAGAAAATATTTTTTTTATTTAAAAAATAGTTATTTTTAAATACTACGTTATTTTATTAGTATCTTAATCAAATGAATTACGAAATATTTAAGTTTGAATAAATTTGAGTTTTTTATAAATAGCTTATTCTTTATAAATGTATCCATAAGATTTAAAACCAGAAAAATTGAATTTTCTAATTGGTCCTTAACAGCATGCTGTTTTCATAAAATGAATCGAAGAATTTATTTAGATAAAACTTTTTTTTATTTCTTTTTTTTCAAGCGACAGAATACTTTTTCTCAATGCAATATCTTGAATAATCATCAAAATGAATCATATCGTACATGTATATATTTCAATTTAAATTAAAAGAACAAATATACTAATTTCAACTTAAATTCGTACGAAGCTACTGGTAAAAATATCCAAGTTTCGCCGAGCGATCACAAATCACGCGAAGCACCGTCTTCCATTCGACAATGTAAAAACACGGAAGATGGAGGCGACAAAGGCGCATGAAGCTCGCATACTTTTGCGAAACGTATTTTGTAAATAGTGAGAGACGTATTTTGAAAAAATATTTGCGGAATGCCACCGTACGAGTGGGAGAGTATTTGTAAAAATGAAACGAGTACGCGACCGTTGAGGTTCGAGGAGGAGAGGCAACCTCGGAGGCAACACAAAAAAAAACGTCGCGAGAGAGAGAGAGAGAGAGAGAGAGACAGAAGAAAAAAGAAATCCGCGTACCTTCTCCCCGCGCCACGCCGTAACACAATGCGATAAGCGATAAAAAGAGCAAGATAATGCGGGGGTATTAAGATAGCACCTCGCGAAAACATAGCCTTGAAGTGACTCTTTTTTCTCTCTTTCTCTCTCTCTTTTATTTAGTGCGCAGTCTCGGCTTGCTGGAGAATAAAGACTTTCAAGTGAACTACACTGATCGAAAAGTAAACTTTTCATATGTGTATATTGATAACATAAAACTTTTGTGTACTAGAACCGTATTATTAATAAATTTCTCATGCGCTGTTTCTAACGAAATTCAATAATTGATTTAATAATTATTATTTTACGAATAATGAATATTCGCCGAAAAATTGTTTCCGGATGTGAAATTTGAAGCTTTCTTTGCGAGCGCAAAATTAAATATTTGGGTATTGTTGAGGACAGTTTTAAACGTGTCCAGTGTTTGGATCGCCTTATTTTTTTTTGTACTTCTTCGAATTTATTATATCGAAGATAGTTTTTTCTAAACAATAAAAATTTGTAAAAACATAATTGTAATAATTTTAATAAATTAAGAATGATGTGGTTAAAGAAGGTTAAATATTTAAAAATAAAAATTTATTCACTACAATTTTTCATAATAATTATTTGTTATACCTTTTTATAATTCATAATTCCGTTATGTCTTCCGACAAATCGAAACTTGAAAAATAACGTCAACATATCAATTCACGATTCGTCGTGCATGAAAAATTAAACTAAGTGGTTCGAGCGTGAAAATTAGAAAACATGAACCTTTTCTTTGATACCTGACTGGTACTCGTCATACTTTTAGGTTACATACAGTCCGCAAGTTTCTCTTCTTTTCTTTTGAAAGCAATATTTATGACCAAATTTTCCCGTGCACGCGTATATCAATCAAAGTCACATTTTGGATATAAATTCTAATGTTCCTTTCATGTCAGAATTAAATGTTACACCATTTACTTACAACCGCTATATAAATATATAATCCAAGTATCACTGTACGTTAATTCTTATAAAGTCACTGAAATCTATTTGGTGAAATATTTTAAATAATTAATACGCCAGCATTAGTTATTGCATATGAACTAACAGATTATCATCAATTTCCCATATTATTTTCAAAAAGAAGAATAAAATCTAGAGTATATAAGTATAAATTTTATAGATTTGAATATCGTCTCAATCTCGTAATATATAAAAAAGGAAGGAAAATTAAGACTTCACAAAACTGTGTTGTATGACAGGTAATGCTGAAAAGTCGCTACTATACACCTGAATATCTTTCACGTTTAACGAATATTCCAGCAGTTTTAACTAACTCTCGGAACTTTTTTCCCCCCAGCATTTAACGAGAATTTAATGAAATCCGCACCACTCGAGCTAAACTATATCACGACGAAAAAAAGCGCCTTCTCCATCTAACTGTCCAATAAATTTGCAGTATATATATATATATAT
>UELV01177125.1:0-14060 GCA_900490015.1 Megastigmus stigmatizans | reverse complement strand
TATATATATCTCTCCCGTATTCGTGCGTCGCTTACCTCGAGTGTAACGCAGCTTATCGCTCGAAACTCAAGCTGTGTGCTATCAGCTAATTACGACTTAATGTTCAATAAAATCCGATTAGTGGCGAGCGTTTTTTTGTCGCGGAAATGCGCCATAACGAGGCGCACGCGTGGAAAAAAACTATCCGCCCGCATGCATCGGAGCACCTTTCCGCTTTCCCGGCCATAAGTTTCTTCCGCGCGCGGCCCAGATACAAAACGCCGCTGCATACGCAGTGATTTTTTTCTTCTTTCTTTCTTTCCTTCGTTCTTTTTTTTTATTACGGAAAAAAAGTGTACGCACTCGAGTACCGACTTGCACAACGGGCCGTACAGTGACGCTCAGTCGCTGACGGGAAACCAACTCGTGTTGCATGTTTGGGCAACGGTTATTGCAGTTTGTGCATGGCACTTTGCAAAGAACAATGTGAAAGATGGCCGTCCTTTTGCGTGTGCATAATTTCTTATAATTGTGACTTAATTTATCCTTGAAAATCGTATGAAAAATATTGAAGCTTATTTGTTTGAAAATTTTATAGTTTCATATTGAATCTTTTAAAATGCTACATTAATTTTAAGATTTGTCCAAATTCAAAAAGTAAATATAAGATAATTGAGAGCTTTTTCTTTTCAGATTACACGACTAATCAGAAAAAGTATTAAATACCTATGATAAAAAACACATCGATTCATAATTGTAGAAATTATACTAAATACCATAAAAAATGTTTAAATCGTTCCATTTTACATCATTTACTAATAATTATAGATGCTTTTCTTTTCCTTGTTTAGAACAGAGCACCATAAACACTGTAACTGGTGTATAATAATAAGTAATTAAAAACTATTCAAAGTTAATAAAAATCTAATCTCTAATAAGTTATAAATATTATTTAGCAACCCAACGAATGAGGATATTTGTAGATTACAATTTTTGTCTAACTTGTGTGCTTATAGGAACAGAAAAAAACAAGTGTAAATTTTAAAAATGTTCGACTACAAGGACACAAATTAGTCTCGGTTATCAAGTACTTCTCTTACTGTTCGTATTAAAGTGTGCGCAGGTAAATTTACGCGCGCGTAAATATGTAAAGATGCCAGTAGCAGCATTTTTTCAGCTATATAAAAAGTTGATAGAATAAGCTTATCATAATCCAATCATAATAATGAAAGTCCAAGACGAATTTCGAGTTGATTAGTCCATCGTCCGAGAGAAACTCAACCTCTTCTTAAGTCGATCAAGAGGATTCAAATGAACCTCGAGGGAAACTAAACCGTCACATTCTCCACAAATAGAAAGCACAAACACTGCCCTACCGAACATTATACGCCATTATAATTTCGTTAGAAATTCCTGAAGCTCTGAAAGTATTATAGCCGTAAATTTTTTCATCCGTCAGCATACGTGCATCAGAATTTATCTCGAAACTTGGAATTCTTGGAGGCGATATTTAATTAGTAAACACAAAGACAATAAAAGTCTTTTTTTATTATCTCGCGCAAATCAACAAGTGCCGCGCGCTACAAAAATGTACTCGGCCGGGGGGAACCACATATGCAGGGATTCAAATATATATAAATACCTGCCCAAGCCGATAAAACTCACGCGGTTTAAAGGCGGCATTTTTTGCATCCTGCAATCTTTTACATATACGCGCGCGCCGATTATCGCGGCCACATTACGAAAGGCATTACGAGAACGGACCTTATCTCGAACGACGCAACAAAACACTGGGCGCGTACAAGACTCCCAGAGAGAGAGAGAGAGAGAGAGAGAGAGAGAGAAGAGGAAAAAACGATGCAGCTATTTTTCAAGTGCGCGCAGCCATTTTTGGTAAGCCAAACTGGGTTTCTGGCTTTCATTAAGTAAGGAACACGGAGTCCTCTGAATGGATATATATACCTTCGAGCGTTTCGGCGCTGGTATATGTGTGCGATTTGCATGTAACACATTGCTTTGGAGTGCGCGCATATGCGTCTCGCGATGTTCGGAGCTCCGACGTGCAACAGGTATATAGGACTGTGCGCAACGAAAACATTTTTGACCTTGGCTTTACTTTCGGCCCTCCTTTTACGCTTCTGTGCGGTGAAGTAACATTTCAAAATGAATTTCCGAAGGATAACGTGCGTGGATGTAGCGGAGGGAAACCGTAATCTTGTTACAATGAACTCGCAATATTCAATACCTTGAATTTAGTAAAAAAGGATATATTGATCGATGATGTGATAATATTAAAAAAATGTTACGTAACAATTGACTTTATTTGCATTTGTATCACGGACTCGTTTCTTTTTTCAAAATTATAAAAAAGAGAAGTTATGTAGTTGTAGTAGAAAATGAGTACACCACCTCTTCGATTATATGACTCCAGGAACACATATAAATGATGTAACAATAAAAATGAATCTCATAACGAATTTCGATTGTCGCAGTATTGGGAAAAAATGTTTTAACCCATTAAGCCCTGAATAGACGATTTTTTTATACTTTTTTCAACTATATATTTGAATATGAAATCGCTCGTGAAAAAAATCAGGATATATCATTTCCTACGTAAAATTGTCCGACTTTCGATTGGCGGTGTCAGGATTCAATAAAAATTATTTTTAAAAAGTTACAATTGTTTATTTAACAAAAAAACGTGAATTTTTAAAAGAAAAAAATTTTTCGTATTATATTTTCGTATCGAAACCATCGGTGGATTTCATAGACTTGTACATTTCTTGTGTCCATGGACCCTATCCTCTAAAGCCTAGTCGAAATTTTTCGATTTCGTACAATTTAAAAATTAATGTTTTTTATCGGGCATTATTTGTTTCATCAACCGAAGAAAATTTATCTCGGCTAGCAACACCTACTGGATAGTCCATTTGGATCACCAACGATCCCTTCTTCTAAATAGTTTATACGACCTATGAACAATCTATAAATCAATTATTGTTTTAGATAATCATTTTTAATAATTAACCAGTTGCACCAATATCTAAAAATGATTATTACTATGATGCTAAACACCATATAAAACCCAACTTAATACAGTATTTAGAACCTTTAGAACATCTACACGCTTCCCTTTTCCAAATACCAGTAAATAGCAGTCCTGCGTAGCATAAACCGATCGAACCGCCCAAAAAGTCCCCGCAGCTGCACCACCGGCCGACATCCCGCAACTTTTCATCCGCGGCGGGAATCGCATCATCCATACCCGCGCGATCTAAATAATGGTCAACATTAGCGCTCGGCATGCGCGCGCGCACGCCGCGGGTCTATTTAAAGCAAACTTACAAATTATCGCGGCTAATGCACCTCTCTCTCTCTCTCTCCGCTGCCTTCGCGAATGGCAAATGGCGAGGGAGCGATATTTTAGCGCCGACTAATTTATAATCGTCCCGCGCGATCTCTGCTGCTGCTGCTGTTGTTGCTGCTGCTGCTGCTGCTGCGCGTGCGACTAAACTTAGAGGTGAGCAGTTTGTATTTAGCGGCGGTTGCGGGAGCCTAACAAATGTAGTAGCGACACGCGATTACGGGCCACGCGAAACGCATCCCCGCACCGGTTGCGATTTATAGAGGCTGTTTGTGCGGCACTGCGAGCGTTTTTCTACCAGCGTCCCGAGTTTTTCTTGCGCTTCGCGCGTAATTATTATTGCCGACTATTTATCACGGATATTAATATAAGCTCGATGTATATTGCGGCTTTATATTATGCATATGCGCCTTCCCTGGGGTTTTGGTGCGTTTGCTTAGGAGAGTCTCGTTAATTACCGACCCTCCGATCTCTATAATTTCTGTTCCACATTTTCGTGACCGAATGCGATTCTTCACTTTTGCGGGTTATAAGAAGTGGGACGCGGAGCTATACACAATTTTACCCAAACTTTGTTACGAGATTTTGCTTATAAAAAATAATTAATAGCGGAGATTAAATTTAGTTTATACCCGATGATTGTGCGCTGTGTGTTATTTACGATTCTATGCGATTTTATTGTGTATTTCCGTCCATATTGCTTTTGCACATTATACTTGTCACTTTAACTGCATCTTTATCTCCCGCCGAGCGAATTTATGAAATTTTACTACGTTTTTTGGCTGTTTTTTTTTCTTTTCCCTTTTTTTTTGTTAGATTTACGATCTGATATATTCACGCGTCTTATATATATTTTTCATCTCTGCATATAATTAATTATTTGAGACCAATGTATAACGCCAATTAATGTGATTTATAATTTTATTTACTGCTGCATCATGTTTGTATATGTTGCATTTAAACTCGCCCATAATGTCGCTATTTATAGAAAGTCCATTTATATCGATAATATTTTCCATAATGTTCTTTTTAAACACACTCACATACACAAGCGCTCGCGTTCACATTAAAAAATTTCGAATACTAAAAGTTACGATTTCACCGTGTCCGATAAGTTTGGCGTTTAATAAGATCAGCTCAAGGAAGAAAGTAAAATTTATAACCACTATTTTTTATAATAGCGTTTATTATGGAAAAAGAAAATACATTGATATTTGCAGCTTAAGATGAAAATTTGAATGCCGTAAGGTTAGACATTCGAAAACTACTCGCGTGTTCTGCCAGCTTATCTCTCGAGCTATGCCGATAAAATTTCGCGTGTGCAACGCGCTTTTGAACGGAATCCACATAAAGATTATTATTCTCATTTGGCGCAGATTTAGCTTGTCAAATCGAATGAGCTACCCCCTCGTTGCGATAGGCGCGCGGTTATCGGTGCAACAAAAAAAAATTCAAAAGCTATTTTAAATTCTCGAACAAACAATTTAATTAACCAATTACGTCACTACATATATCCGGTCGCGTAAAAAACATCCCCACAGTGAAACTTCCAATGGTTACGGGGGTAATTCGATAAATTAGTTACGTTACTTTGTTGAAAATAGATAAGGAACTGGTTAAATGAGCTCCGGGATAAGATTCTGTTGGTTTAGATACTTTTTTTGCTTTAGACGATTCCAAGATGCATATATTTACATACATCGGCTGATATCGATATATCCGACTTTTTCAAAAGCTTCAATAATCTCTATATTAAACGATAGTCGTATATTACTGTAATGTATTAGTTGCATAACAAAGATATCGATATACTTATGTATAAAATGAAAAGATTTGTTCCCAGCAATCCATAAATTAATATTCGCTAATCTTTGTATCGATTTATAATTGATATATACTGCCATAAATTATTACATCGTTATTTTATTTACACAACAAATATATTTAGATTTAAAATCGACACTTTTGTAAATCATATTATGCATAAATGAAAACACATTTTTCAATAATCCATAAATCAAATTTTAATAATGAATACATAAGTTATGTGCATAACAAAGACATCAATGCCTTTGCAATAAGAATTGTTGTGAATCAAACGCGATCCAAAACCCACTCCAATCTATGAAATAACCTATGAAATAACAAAACTACGTGCTACAACCAAAGCAGCCATGACTATTACCACAGTCGCTACGGTTCAGTCTGGTAACTGGTAGATAGCGATGCAGCCAATGCAAGGGAGAAAAAGGCGACGCCCCCGTAGCTCGCAAATCCACGAAACAAGCGCTCTTAGGCACAGAGAGAATGAGAGAGCAAAACGGCCTGCCTCGTTACCTCGTATAGTCGTCGTCGCTCGCTAGAAAGTTTTATTGCGACTGGACCGCGCGATACGTCCGACTGTATAATACGCTCACGTTGACAGGTGGAACGATGGGCCCTGTACACACGCGCTTAGTTTATTTCCCACGTGTTCGCTGCAGAGGGAGAATCGTTAAAGTTTACAGCTGACTTTATTAGTCGAGTGTGCGCCTTCTTCTGCTGCCGATATATATATATATATATATACGCCAACTCCGCGCCATTCCTGCGATACCTTCTTTTCTAATGCCCATTGCCAGTTTTCGTACAAGTTGGCCTGTTTAACAATGTGCTTTGAATTCGTGGGGGGATAGCGGCGATAAATTTTTCCGGTTTAATTGTTCGGCTTTTATTCGCGCGAAAACTGCGCCTGCGAGACGTTGTTTCTCTAAGGACAGGAAATCGTTAAATTCTCGGGAGACTAACTTTATTAGTCGCATTTTATTGCCCGACCCTTTCTTCACCACGCGTCATACCCTTCGAATTTCTTTCAGATGCGATTATTTTATAGAATCGCGGTGTATTAATGGCGATTTATTTCTGGAGCCGCGGCTTGATTCGCGTTTTGTTACACTTTGTGTCTGTTTGCACATGCCGATGAGTTGTTGCGCAACTATTATTTATAACTGGGGAGAGCGTTAAATTCTGGTACATGGTTCTCGTATATCGTAAACGTCGAAAATGTTACGCCAATATTGTAAAAATATCTTTACTAACCGAAAATTCAAAAATCCGAAATAATAATGAAATGTTATTTGTCGTGTTAAGCGACAACTGGTTAGCCACAGCATAGTTGCAAAATTACTGCGAAGTGGATAAATTGATACATAACCTCAATTTAAAGATTGGAATATTACACAAAAATAATACTGAAGTATTGGATACCCAACTCGATTACATGTATCGAGTTTAAGCCAATTAAAAATCTAGATTTGCTAAACTGCATTTATTTTGTTGCTCCATTTATTTATTTTAGAAACTAAAGGTCGACCAGTACAAATAAATAATCGTGTCTCGCCGCAAACTTAAAGTTCAACTCGCCCTCTTTCGTATCAGTCCAACAACGGAAATTTCAAATTCGCTCCTCTATAACAATTTCGATTCTGAATCATTTCCGAACCCCAGCTCGCAAATGAAATCGTCTCGTACAGCATGATACGCTTTCGAGGCTGCAGTAGCTCGCCGCAGACGCGGCTAATTGCCCGATTCCTGGCGCCACTACGAAAATTCGAAAACTCGTTCGCCACTGTGCTCTCGCTCGCGCGCACTGCGTTAATGAAAGCCGATCACGCGAGAATCGTTTCCGGCGGCGGCCCCGCGTATGTAAGTAGCCTATATAGAGAGGCGAATATATATATATATATATATGGTGAGTTAAGTGGTCCCCCTGGAGTTGCGCGCACGGGAGACGCCTTTCGTTAATTTGTCTATACAGCGCAACTCGAGCACTGCTGCTGTGCTCCCAACTAGGAAATCCTGGGAAATGGCTCGAGTCAGCGAGGAGAAAATTGTTTCGTTGTCGGAAGTGACGATTTCCAACCTCCTGGCAGTTTATGTGTTTTTGTCGTGCAGATTGACGCGGGACCACATATGGGATTTTCATGTAAATAGAGGATTTCTATGGTGATTCGAAAGATTTATGTTACGAATGATTGATTACATTCAAACGGATATAATTGGAGGATTTGCAGCGCAATTATTACTTTCCAAGAGTTTCTTTTATGTAATTGTTATTTACCCGACTTCAACATCGCGCAGCTTTAATTATAATTGCGATATAAGCTTAGCATAAATGAACCATTTTTATATAATAATATGCTTGATCAAAGATTAATTAATTATTTAATATCTTGCATTAATAGCTATAATGGATCGTTTTAAGAAATTGTACCAATAAAAACGCTACATAAATTGATTTCGCAAGTATAGAAATGAAAAACGTCAATAGGTATACCTATATAATTACTCGCGAGTCATTCGAGTCGAGAAAAGATCTCGATGTTTGTATATAAAATAATTCTTAAAATTATGCACGAGCTAATCTTACCGGTTTGGGTTATTAATAATATTAATAATCGCGAATAGCAAGGTTCTTGATTACAAGATATAATATAATTGTTCCGTACACACACACACACACACACATTTGCAATTTGAATCGGCATTTTATTATATGCGCCTTATGCAAACACGTAATCGTTATCGGCATGGAAATCAGGAAAATGAAAAATGATCGCTGGTACATAACAGGAGCGGGAGAGTCGGATTGTAAACGAGAGGGAGAGAGAGAGAGAAAAAAAAGTGGCAGAGAAAAATCGGTCAAGTGCGCAGTCATCGTAAATTTCGATCGCGATACATGTATATATATACCGATCAGCGTTTAAGATCGTTTCAAGAGTAATTGATTTATTGCGCACGATAATGACGGTGAAAATCTGTCAAGGAAGCCAAGAGACTCCGCGCTCGATATCCGGCAATAACGGAACAACGGTGTATGAGAAGAAAATACCAATTGGCCCGCGGTGTGTCTGCTTGAAGCTAAATTTCCCTTCCTTTCGCGCCTCTCGCTTACAGATGATGCAATTATCGGAATTTCACTCGTTAAGCAATGGTACTTGCGGTTTTTGAGTAGGCAGCGATCGATTTTCGATCCAAGTATAAAAGTCCAAGTAATTCCAAGTGTAAAATTGGATTATTTTTTGTGCCCAACATCACAATAAATTTGCATTTTTAGGTACGTTAATAACATCATTCTGAAATTAGGTAACCACAAAACAAACAATGATTGATAGTTAAGACGCATCGCAGAAAATGTCGATTACAAGCATAAATCGCTACATAACTGCACCTACATGCAGGATTAATAAATCAAGCTCGCGCGTGCGTCGATCGCAAATAAAATCGGGAATCTAAAATATATGAGAATGGGGATAAAGCTATAACTGAATTACGGTACAATGTCGTTTTCCAAGCTTTGCATAAGAGAAAAAGCTGCATAGATGCGCGACTGTAAAGCGCGCCCGCGTCATTATCGACTAGAGTTATTCCACGCGAGCTCGTCGGTCGATGAACCGCGGCGGGGAATTTGCATTGTTGATGGTATCGAAATAGCGATAGGCATTGATGAAATCGCGGAAGATGGTGGCGGACTGATTTACATGGTTACAACGGATTTTCTCCATCACGAGACACAGACGAGAGATAATCGAAGCGGTACCGGTCGTCCGATTTCTAAAGATTTTCTCAAATTAGAACTTTCATTGCAACGCTTTCGTTGCTCCTTTTTCGTCCTGCATAATTGAAATTATTGATTACATTATAAAAAAGCGGAAGCTTAAACTTTCGTATTACTGGATATACGTTTTGGGTCAATAATTTGTCTCTATGTTTGTCGTTTGCAAATTTATCCAATTAAATTCCAATAAAATAAAACATAGAGGCTTTATATTATTCGTATATACTATAATATTAGATGTAATACTTGAATCATAATATACTGAATAAATAAGAATTAATTCAATCTCAAACTTATATATTTACATTTAGCAAGGACCCAAGCCTCCATAAGATCCTACAATAATAAGAAAACAAAAATCCCTGAATTTATGATGTTTGCTCGCGTTTGGACAAGAAAAAGTAGGGCAATAAAAGTAATCCCCCGCGCGACTGCGAACTTATAAAATGCATATTCAGCGCAAAGCATATAAGCGGCGTAAAATTGCAAATTAATGAGACAATATATTAGGTTAAAAATAAATGGCGCTAAGTGAAACTGCTTTATTAGCGCCTACACATACTGCACGAAAGCTGAATATATATATCTGCGGGGGTCTACACTTTAAGATTATTACAACTAATATAAATGATAATGTAGAAAGCGATTTTCACTGTATATTTAAAATTGTATACATTATATATGCATATAATATATATTGAAGTGGCGTGTATAAGACATATACGTTTTAGAAACTGTGCGTGAAACAAACCAAAATAATTAATCGAAAAATAGAGACGTATACGCCACCTGCCAACATAATTAATCATGAGAAACTTTAATTCAATGATCCGTGGCAGCATAGATTAGAATCGGAATTATCTTTGATAAAGTAATTACGATAAAGTGAAAAATCGGTTGATCGATCGCCGACTAAATGGATTTGCCTCTACAGTTTAGTCAGAATCGCAAGCGATTGTAATTGCGATGTAAATGCGTCGTCTTCGAGAAGTCTGCAGTTTTGCGGATCGAGCAGTAGCTACTGCTTGACTTTCCACGATTGTGATTCCATCGAGCGTGAAACGGAATTTGAAAACGAAGGTGATTGATTGATTGGCTCGAGGCACGCGAGAAATGTAGGCTAGTGGCGCCGGCGCAGGATTAGACTTGCAGGAAAAATGCTGCATGCTTTTTCTTATATATAGAGTTGCGTTATACGATGTTGTTCCGAGAAATAAGCAAAAACGCGTATACTATTAAATATGGGTCGCTTATATTTTTTTAAAAGAAAAATGAATACAATTAAGTAGACTTGTTCCGTGGCTTTCGAAATGATTGTTTGAATTTTTTTCAAAGCGAAAAACTTGATAACGCCCATAAATACTTTTCGTTCACTTTTTCATTTCTGTCACGATTAACAAAGCAAAAAATATACAAGAAGCGCAAAGCAGCGCGGCCTCATTATTCCTTTGTCTAAATCGCGCGATTCCATATACATCCCAAGGCAGTCCCAGCAGTACATACTCCATTCTGAAACTATCGCGGTACAGGAGAAAAAAAGAAACGAGTCGAGTCACCGTGGCGGAGTTTTCGCAACGTATATAAGTAGCCGGCGAGTCCAGGAATGTATCCCGGAGGGAGACACTATGTGTGTTGCGTCGCGTTGCGCGCGTCGGGGCGGAGAGAGATCGGCGGGCTCGATTTAAAACCTAGAAAAGCCGGGTCCGCTCGCGCGCAGAATGCAGATCCTATATACTCCTCTCTCGCGGTCGCGGTCATAACTCATGACGCGGCACAATAATTACCCCCCGAGCCTTCTTAGACGTGAAAATCTCGAGATTTTCATCTGCCACAGAGAGACGCGCGCGCGCGCGTTGCTACTTTTATGATCTATCGTAAAGCTCGCTATCTTCCGTGCTGCCTTCTTCTTCTGCTTCTTCTTCTTCTTCTTCTTCTTTTTTCTTACGAGGATGAGCCTCACTTTTTCTTTCTCTTTCTCGGACTCTCGCTCTCTCCGTAGGTATACCCGAGATTTTTCCCGCTGCTTACGCAACGACCCACTTGTATATATCGTGCATGTTTGTGTGTGTGAGAGCTGTGTTGTGGCTCTTGTTCGGCGCAATATATACGGTGTTGTTATTGCTCGCGGTGAAAGGGATTAATTCTAATGTTTGGAGAAAACAAATGTTTCGAAAACCTTTTTTTATTTGGTTGTAAGAGATCCAAGCCAAGAAGAACTACTTTCCAAGTGTAACTCTGTTTCTTTTTTAATTCGTCGGGTGGGAAGAATATAAGGTGCCAACTCAGCACCTGAGAAGGTGCCGATTATCTCTTGCCCCATAGAAACAAATCAAAATATAAAAAGGAAGATAAACATTTTAGTGAAGATATCATTAACAAAGTAATAAATTTCTATACGAAATTGAAAGCAGAGTAACATTCGTAACGTCGAATCAGTTCTCCCCAAGTTCCACATCGTCAGCCTGCAAGCGTATAACTTTTTGATCTAAACATTGCATCACCGAAGCAAAGAAGATGTATAGCAAGGCGCGCGGTGCAAACAAGCGAGAGCGCGAGTAATGAGCCACGACCAACAAACAGACGACATTCGAATTCGTAGTCTTCATGTTAAACCCGCGTCGCGATAAGACTCACACGCGTGCGCGCAAAAAAGAAATCCCATTTTTCATGTCACCCCAGCAGCAGCAGCAGCAGCAGCAACAGCTGATAAACCACAGTCCGATCAATCAAGTGCGCCCAATCCCCCGCGACAATTCTTTTTTTTTTTACTTAACGATATTAATGAAGCGAGGACTCGAAATTATAAATTTCATTTAAAAATCAAAAGAGATGCATGCATATATACCCAGCTATCGCGGTTTAAAACCTGTTTTGTTGAATTGCGATTCCGCCGGAACAGAATATATATATATAAGCTTTTCCATCTCTCCCGCAACGATTTTTCTTTAATTAGCGCGAACTTATCGATATCCGCCTTATCGTCGCCACCACCGCGAGGTGTGCAATGTGCCTCGAAGGAAGAGAGAGAGAGAGAGAGAGATGGAAAAACAAAGAGTACATCGGCGGCGGCGGCGGCAGCATGGCAGTAGCCCTCGGGGGAACTGGATCTCGAGCTGGTCGATAATTTTATATATGGGCAGCGCGGCTACCGGTCTTCCGAGAATGCGATGTCCCGTCGTGGATGAAAGAGGGACGCCCGTCTCTGTGTGTGTGTGTGTCTGTATGCGTATGCTGCACGAGGATTTCTCGAAGGATATGTAAGGTGCAAAGTGTACAAAAGGAGGAACGCATACGGTCCCGGCATTGCTGTGCGCGCAGGAAACTTTGAAAAGTGCGCAGAGGATCGGATGCGGGCTTTTTACTTCAATTAATTCCAGGATCGATAGTGTCGCTGACGGATGTTTGACACAATGTGATATTAATGGCTTGTGTGGCATTGCACGGCTTCTGCTTCTGATTAATTCGTTAAATATCATTTTCAGGTTTCTCGCACTACTCGTGTTATAAGTTTTTCCAGTTTGATCGTTTATTATTTTGATAAGATGACGCTTTGGACGCGACTTATGTACTTGGAATCAAAAGGCAAAATTAGTAATTTAACATATTGTCCAATTGGTTAATTTTGAAAAATGTTCAATTTAATTTTTTTTCATTGATATATGTAAAGAATTTTATTGTGCATCTTTTAAATCAAAGCAAACATAAAGTTACCGCAATAGTTTTTTTGTTATTATAAAAAAAAAAATTAAACGTTTGTTTGCTTCATCTAGGGAGATATAGCGATATCTTGGCCAAATTTAAATGGTGTGTTTGAATGTTTTAAACGATGAGCTCCGATTCATTCTACAAGTTATAGAATAACTCATGATTTCAAAAACTATTTTGAGAATGATCAGGAGATATCCAAAAATAGTATTTCGCATATCAGTAACCTATTGTACTTCAAATGAAAAAAGGTGTGCTACGAATTTTAAAATGTTTAATAATTAACAGAAAAGTTTGAAATCGATATCATTAGCAATTAATTAAAGTAGTGTCGATTTCCTTATCTCAAAATACCGATTAGTACTGCTTGCCGCGCCTCGGGTCGCATAATACCTTAAGCTTCATTCAACACTCGAAAAATATGCTTATTTTACAACAGTAGAATAAGTTTTAATTTTTAACGTGCAATAAACATTGTGCTATCAAATTATTCATGAATCGTTTAAATTTTATTTTTCCCCAAAGTCACTTACTTATACTACGTAATTTAGCCAATAATAATACTACGTAATTTAGCCAAAAACTATTGCATTAACCTTATATTTATATTGTTTTAAATAATGCACAATAAAATTCTCTACATATATAAAAAAGATTCAATTTGATCACTTTTTAAAATTAGTTTGTTGAACAAAACTTATCCCCCGAAATCTGGTCGAACGCCCCTTTCGTTTCCAAAGCCTCAATTATTAATTACCAGTAATATCAAATTTATTTAAAGCTCAAAACTTAGAAAATGAATCAATAAAATATAAATATATGTATATCTAAATGCTTAAAGTTGTTCGAATACCAAACGGTGCAATCTCGACATCCAGATTCGCCCAGCAATTATTCATCGGCCAATTATGGATTTAAAATGACAGAACACCCGAGATTTGGATAGCGAGGACCATCATTTTTTATATAGAAGAAGGGTCTGATTGATGAACATTCCAATCTAGATGCATTTGGTACATAAATTTTAAATGTGCTGTATCCCCAATAAGACGAGATTTTTATGCGCTCAAACGACAATATTAAATTAAGGCTTCCGTTACACTTGAAAAATGTACCGTAGCAAGGTATGTATAACAACTGTAAAACACAATCATCTCGATAAATCAAAAGACATTTTCAGCATTAGATAAGCTAATAAATATAATTTGATTAAACTGCTTTAGTTAAAAAACCATTCAATGGCCTCATAATATAAAAAGTATAAATGTTGTTCTATTACTTGTTGTAGAAATAAATCTAATACAGTCGTTGCTTATTAGACATCATTTCAATAAAAGTCGAATACTAGAGGTGAAGCGAAACAGGGAAAGAAGAGAACGAAAAGACGCACATATATATATATATATATATATATAT
>UELV01177124.1:23128-33577 GCA_900490015.1 Megastigmus stigmatizans | reverse complement strand
TTTAACGAGGTTCCCAATTATGGAACAAAGAAATCGTATACATGCAAATGAGGGTTTGAGATTATGGAGTTGCACAGGAAAACCCTATTTATGAAAAAGTTTTAAATAAGCACTAAATTAAATATTTATTTCTATCCAGATAATATTGATAAAGTGATTTATATAACGCATTGATCCATTTTTGAGTGCTGATAATTTAACGAGCTGCTTGACGGTATTATATTACTTAAAACTTTGGGTGCGCTAATATTACTCCATTTCACTACACTCATTTGAATTTTAATGTCAGGAAGAAAAGCAATTAAGTTTAGTTTTAATAGACAGCAATTCCTTTTTTAAGAACTATTTACCTGGACCTTAAGTTTTTTTTAAATTTAAAATACTGGTATTTTTTTGTACTAAAAAAGATAAAAATACCTAATACAAAAATTCATCAAACACATGTGCTTTCGACAATTGTTTTTTTTCCAGCATACTTTTTCGTCACCTTTTATGCATGGTTCAGTCACACTGTCGACATCGATTATTTTGCCTTAAACACTATATATTTTGAAGACATGGCATTGTATTCTCATATATCAGACCCAGACGGATAAACACGATAATTATCGCATCAAATCATCAACACACAAATGAAAAACAGAGCATGAAGCTTCAAAGGAATGTTTCCAGCAGATATAGTTTCTTGGATTCATTTCAATTCATGCAAAATGTGCGAGTGGCTGATAACCGACGAATTTAATAAAAAGAAACGGTATTCAAAAGGTGTTAAAGGCTGCGAATGCATTTTAATGCTTTTTCGTCGGTCTAGCTCCTCTACCCTCTCTCATGGATCACAGAATATCGGGTATCGAGATCGCACAGGTATCGCGAAATTGGCGTAGAGCCGAGAGAGATAAAGAGAAAGATGTTGGGGCAGCGGGAGCGGGATGATATGCGACCCAAACAAGCCACGCCGCAGCAGAGAGAGATAAAGAGAGAAGAGTGGTAAAAGAAATATATATACGCGCGGCGTAGCGGGCCAGCGGAAGATGAAAACGAGTCTGGGGAAAAATGTATGCACACGCCGCGCATGTAACGGGTCTCGATTCTCTCACACAGAAATTGGCGAAGGAGCCATGAGGATGCGCAAGCGGCAGAGGGCTTCGGGAATCCTCTGCGCTTTCATAAGGACTGCTACGACGCAACAGCAGCAGCCGCAGCAGCAACTGTTGCCTGAAAGAGAGAACGAGGAAGAGAGGAGGTGGTGGGGGAGGAGGAGGTGGAGAGCTCGAGCGCAAGCGGCGTTGGCTGGTTCCGGGTTCGATTCCCAGGCCGTTTGCAGGAACGAAGCCGTTTCCACCTCCCGGAGATCTAGATGCGAGCGAGAGTAGCGCCGAGCGGCGCATCCACTACCACTGCTACCACTTCACGCCACCTAGACCACGCCGCACTAACGATACACACATACCTGCGTCCGCCACCGCCGCCACCGCTGTGGCCGCTGCTGTGCAATAAATTATTATTGTCCTGATCAATTCGCGCTGAGGGCAAGGGTCGGTGCGGAAAAGCGCGCGCCTAAGAAGCTGGGAGAGCCATCGCGATCCGTTTATATTGTTGTCTCGTGCGGATAGCAACCCGGGTGTGGTGGATGCGCGCCGCGGCGAGAAAAGCGCTGGACTCCGTCGCATAGCGGTTAAGCGTGGTTACGTGCGTGTGGCGGAAATGATCTGGAATTTAGTTGCGTTATAGATGTGCTGCGGGACGATTGTGCGGGGAGAAGCATGGCCAATTAGGTTGAGCATTGTGTTGGGAGGATAGACGAATGCTCGATCGGCTGAGTTGGATATGTTTCGCTTGGAGAACAACCCGAATCGTGTAAAATTTTACGTGCGATCAGATAGAAGCAGTATATATATATAAACAGTGTGAAATAACAATTGATATATCTTTATAAATTAATTCTAGTGAAAATTTCACTGATTTACGTAATAAACATTATTTCACTAGAAAATTAATCGAAAGTCACAAATTTGTTAAGTGATTACCATAATTCACTGTCATTTTAGTGAAAAAATCGCTATTAATTTAGTGAAATTAAGGTTTTATTGAACAGCCGCGACAAAAGGAGCAAAACTTATCCTGCACAAGCATAATCTACTATATCTGGTAGAATTGATAATTTCAAATGTAGGTAAAATTAAAGTAAATAATTAAGAAGACTGTAATAAGTTCAAATTAAATAAAGAGTTGTCTTAAAATTGGTACTGCGTTCTTTTTTGACAATAAATGTTGAATTAAGAGTTTAGAATATTATTATATATTTTATGTTAGTTGATATTGATTTAATGTAACAGTAAAATTACAGATCAATACCAAATTTTGAAATAGCATTATGTATAAGTCGTGAGGGCGATTCGAAGCCGTCGTATGTAACAGGTCCTGACGGCGCAACGGTATAATAAGGGCTCAGCTTCGTGTGCAGAAGGACGTAGGTTCGATCTTACTCTCCAAACGGATCTTTTTCGGAAATGTTTAAGTTTTAAAAATATATATTTACCGCCATTAAATAAAGATAGGATTTGACTAGTAAGCCAGCAGAAATTTCACTGATAAAGCAGCAGTGGAAATACATTCATTTTTTTTCACTAGGTTTTTTTAGTGAATTTTCATTATTTCGCAGTGATCGACTTTATGAATGAGCGTATATTTTTGGCTATTAAGAGAACAATATACTTTCAAATATTTTATAACGCGAATTATATTATTTATTTTTGTATTAGATTTCAATTATTTAGTGTATGGTTTTATTGTGCGGGTCCCTAAAGTAGAGATAAATAGCAAAAATTCATTATACTTAATAAAACTGGCTAATAATTGGTTAAAAACTCCTTAACGTTTCTACCAGGATATATACACTATTGTTAGTGTACTAGAAAAATTTTAGAGAGTATTCTTAATTTTATTATATGCAACAGTAACGGGGATAGAAAACTGAGATAAGAATATTGTAACTGTTAATTAAGATATATTTTAACTATTATTCTTTAATTATATGACGAAATAGACTTAAAGTAAACATAACCTATTCAGAACAAATGCAAACGTATAGTTGAGACAAATGTGTATGTATTCTGTTAGATATCGCATCTTAACTATTAAATTAAAATTAAAATGGTATACTTATATAATATACCATCTTTCAAACAAATACTCTTGAATATATATTTTTTTAAATATGTAGAAATATTTACTATAAATATATTCTTACCTCAGTGTAGTTTGAACGAAATACCACAATGATTTAGAAATTTTTCATTTGCTATTATCTTTTACATAAACTACTCTTGAGATAATGTTTTAATTAGTTATATGAACGTATCATTTTATTTCCGCGAATTACTTTGGTATGTAATTTATATTACTCATTTAATCGATTTTGGATAAATAATTTTGGAATTGCTGAATCCATTACGGTAGTTTAAATGTATACTCTTCTTATATAGCCAGAATAACTCTAAAAGTGATTATTATACTATTTATACTTAAAACCAAGTGACATGTTCCTTTATTGGTCTTCTTGAAAATGTTGTATAATATCATTCGTCATTATCAAAGAAGTGTAAAGTCAGAGAAGGTAGAATCAAAAAGCTGACTCACAGTGGATACTTCCCTTCAAGTGACTAATTCATAATAAGAAACCACCAAGCATAAAACAAGTCAATTCAAATGTAAGACACTTGCATTTTCATGGTGAGACAGGTTTTGTCATGCAACGTAATAATAATGTTTTATAAATTTTCCTTCTTCTTGATTTATGATTTAAAATACGGAGTATATTCTTCTGTGAGCGATGGTTTAACCACAATCATTGGTACGTCACAAAATTTAGAAAATTACTCACTTTATTTCTTCTTCTGTTCTTTCATTAAGACATGAAGATACACAATGAAATTGATATAAATATTTTATTTCATTTTTTAAGTAATAATATATTTATAATTTAAACGTAAAAGAAATGATTTGTTGTACGTATTTTTATTGGCTTGTCTTCGCAAGTACTTAGCATAAAAAATAATAATTGTTGGTGACCCTTAATAAAAGTAAGGATATATTGTAATTACTTTAATAAATAGTAGCTTCCGATAGACGAGTTTTGTACTATATCTATATAAAATAAAACAGCCTAATATGTAAATAAATTTAAATATATGTACTTACTATATGTATGTAGCTTCGAGAAAAGGTCTTGTTCTTGTCTTGTATATGCTTCTATATCTATACAGCGTCAGGAAAAAATCTAACGAAAGGAAATAGTCGTATAAAAATTTTCATTTGTGTTAACTTAAAAACGCAATAATCTTTAGGCATGAAACTTTCTTCAAATTAAAGTTTAATTTAATATCTATCAAATGCCCCCTCCCCCCTCCAAGATTTAAAAAAACTAATATAAAGAATAAATTAATAGATATGAAAAAAGTTTTACTGGGGTTAAAAAGCAAATTCAAAGTATATAGGAAGGGTCGTTTGCGCCCTGCGGTACTCATACTTGCCATCGGAGGCGCAGCCGCGCCCATTGATAATAATAGCTGCGTCAATTCAATCACATAAACTGCATAATTGAATGTACACTCTCTTTCTACAGAATTTGCGGTGGCATTTGATAAAATGCGAAAAAAGCCGACTCGCGGAGGATAATCCTGAGAGAAAAGCAGAAAACGACATGATGGGTTGTACGTGAGGACTTGAAGCACGATGACCCGAATAGGGGCAAGAGCTCACGCGCGCGCACGTGCAAGTGAGAGGGAGACAGATCTCTGTGCTACACTGGACAGCGCACGAGTGTACGCGATGGAAGTGAGAGAGAAAGAGAGAAACTGAGAATAAGGAGGGAGAGAGAGAGAGAGAGAAGAGAGAGAGAGAGAGGAGAGCGAAATGGAAGCCGCAAGCGGTACACCCGCTTCATGGTGATGGCGTTGCATAAGCGGCAATTTATTGGCGGAATCTACTTTCGAGAGCTCGCGCTCTCCCGTCCTCCATGATCTTGACAGTTATGACAGAATCTGATATACCGTGATAAGTTGCGCAACCCGTCTGCGTGATGGCGTCGACACTGTTGGTACCTGTGCTGCTTTTTCCTTCCTTTTTCGACTACCTATTCCTTTACCACGCTCGTTATTTTTCCGCTCGCGCTCCAAATTGCATTGCGTTTTCATGCAAACCTCCCTTTTTCTCTGTCTCTATTTTTCTCCATTCAAAAGGTTTGTTGCAATTTAAATTGATTTACTTGAATGTTCAAAACCTATTTATTAACAATATTTAATTATGTGTCTTATTGCTTAGGGCAGTAAACATCATCTAACTAAAGTCAATATTTAATTTCCATTCCTTTATCTTGGCCATACAATTTAGTTACAACACAGAAGGTAATATTGGAACATTTTGGTTCTTCGAACAAAAATATGAGTGTTGTTCATTTGGACATTTGTCATAAAAATATTATTTTATTTACGATATTATTAATTGCTTTTGTGATTTTTAGGTAAGTTTCTGGCAGTAATTGATCAATCTGGCATACGCTGAGGCCAAACATGATGTGGATGTTACATTAAAACTATTAGAGATGGCCGGAAATAACCAGATAATTATTTTTAACATGTTATATATTTTATTATTAACCAAACTTTAAATTAATTTTTCTCCTAATGTGTTTTTTTTTTTTTATGATTTTAGGGTATTTGCCGTAAGGTATCTCGGGTGAGTATTCATCCGAATGACTTGAAATTTGGTGGATTTCATGGAAATGTGGTTTACTTTGGAATAAGTGTATTGGAATATATAAAAAGGTAAAAAAAATTTCAGTTACATTATGTACAAAAATATTTCAAAAATAATCAAAAAACATGTAAATTAAAATAAAAAATTTCAATTTTTCATGTAGTACAATCCGTCCAAAATACACTATATTTTAATGATCTTCACCAAATTTTAAGTCATGTGTATAAAAATTCATTGAAAAAGCTTACGGTAAAGTAGCTTTTGAGCTTAAATGAGTACGAGAGGTGTGCCAAAGAATATCTAGCTGAAAAGTGATGATAATTAAGTCTTATATTATCATAATTTATATTGTATTAGGATAAAAAAAATCCTAATATATTATGTTAATATATGTAAAGTTACAAAGTATTAATTATTAATATTTTTTTACAGGATTAACAGTGGTTTGCACCTTTAAATAAGTACTCCTGTTGAAAAAAGTCACATGTTTTTTTTTCATGCGAAAAAACATGATAAAAGAATACCTAACTCTCGATTATACTTTCTATTTTTTTTACTCAATTCACGATGAAAACATGGAACAAGAATAAGTTAGAAAATATTTAATAACACATAGAATATGATAAAAACAAAGCAATTTACAAAATAGTAGATTACGCCACTAGGGAGGAAAAAACCTGGATAGTCCAGACTCGTGTAAATTACTCTCGAGAAATTGACAGCAGAGGCGAAGATGAAAAAAAGTGGTACTTTCGGCCCGCTACACAACATTTACATATATTTTTATTATGTTTATAAATACATGTTTTCAAGATATACCAATAAGATAATTTTATTTGCGACCCAAAAAACATGTTGTAAAACATGATATTTTCCAACAGAGACATCAAGTTCTGTGCATATTTTTATAATTTGTTTCTTGTAATAATTGTTTTACTTAATTTTTGACAAAATGCATCATATCCTAATGGATAAGAATAAGGAGTATGCATGTGATTTTCAGGCGCATAATACCGAATTTCAAGTATTAGTTGAATTATTATTGTTCATCAAAGCCCAACAAAGTTAACGTAACTGATAAATTTTAGCGGAGTCATCAAAGAAAATCTTCCTCGGAACTGTAAATCATTTTTCTCGTTCACACTTCTGAGAGTAAGAGCACAGGAGAGATAGAACGAGAGAGTGCGTTAGTTGCGTCGTATCATGCGCAACACGGATTAATTAGTCCTCGCTGAGGGTCTGGTATCAGCAGCGGCCACGCTCGCGTATCCCGCAAATAAATATGGTGAGATAATGTGCTTGGCTACAAATTCAGGGGGCACAAATACAAGCTCGCGATAAAGTCGTCCATAAACCCCGCCTTGGACGAAAAGACAGAGATGCGCAGGCGCTCTTATCGGCCACTACTGTTCACGCACCCTTGCGCATCCTCTTCGCACGAAAAATGCGCGTACGAGGGGATCCCGTCAAGTAGCCGCAACCTTTCAGCTCGTATCACGTAGCGCATGTGCGGTATGCGGTGTGGTAGTGGGTTGCGCGCGCACCTTCGGAAGCACAGATTCTGTTCGTTGAAATCTCCGGGGTTGCGGCGCCTTGAACGCGCACTTGCTTGACTTCTGTGCGCGCGGAGGAAACACCAATAAAGATGCATACCTAGGTAATATTGTGCGGATCGGTGATGACTCGCGATAGTCCTTCGCGTACGGCTGCTCGCGCTTCTATTCCAGTTAACCAGGAACGGGAAGACGTGGAGTACGGAAGAAGAAGTAAAAGCAGAAGCAGAAGCGGAAGGCTTGGAAGACGACGTGGCAACGCCTATTGTTCTATCTCTGGATGGTGCTCGATGTGAACTTGCCCGACTAGAGAGAGAGAGAGAGTGAAGAGAGAATTCTGAGGATGCATTTGGTATCCTGGCAGTGCGAGACAGTTATGTCGGCGGCGCTCGGGGAACGAAAAATTTTTGAGATCTAAAGATACTAATAACTGCGTTAAGTAATGTGAGCATAATGGCCGCATTAGGTTGTGTTTCGAGGAAATTGCTTCCTTCTTTGATAAACTTGGCAAAGAGTTTCGTGCGAATATATTATTTGCGAGTGGTTGAAGAGTTTCGCTGTACAAATATTAAGTTTTTTTGACAATTAAGGTTACGGTTAAACAATTAAAATGAATTTAAAAGAAAACTTTAGGTTGCTTAAGTTTCAGTTTTGTACGGCGAAACGCGTGATGATGACAAAAGTATACGTATATGCATGTTTGAAATACAAATCTTTCAGAGCCTAAAATTAATTAATTACATAAATTCAGTAATATTACTCGATTTTAGTGGGTTACAGACGTACGCGTCGTCTTCCGTACTTTTTGAGTTTCAAGATTTAAAAAAAAGTGCAGCGGCAATGCCTCGGGGAGATAATACATAATCATATTTATAGTGGCTATGGCGCACCAGATCGTATCGGCGTGGTTATTATCTTATTTTTGGATAAGTTGACGTCTAATGCATATGCAAACAAATGTTTTTTCAAAGATAGACTTTTTTTAAAATAGCATATATTGATTCCTCGACATTTGATATATACTTATGTAATATTATCTCAAAAGTCTTTCTTTTTCACTATCACATAGCTGCTCTTAGGGGGAAACGAAAAGGTATTGAAATTATCTACATAAGGTATGTTACATATTAAATGTTAAGTTACGAAAAAATAAAAACCGTAAAAAAACGCTACTTTTTCATTTATCAAAACTTTTTGTAAAATACTTACCATGACCATGAAAATTATGTGAATTGTTGGAAAAATATGTGTATAGGTGACATCAAATTTCAGCTATAAGTATTCATTGTTTTTTTCCATTAATTATTTGACAACATGATCCTTTCGTGGAATTATAAAGCTACAAATCTTTGATCAATGTAAGTATGCTTATGTAAATTTAGAAATTAAACTCAATAAAGTTAGTAGATATTAGAGTAAAATATAGAGAAGAAACCAACGAGTCAAGTGTACTCAATATATATGTATATATTTTTGTTATGTACGTACGCCAAATGATAAAAAAATAAATTAATATCAAAAATAATATTTAGACAATTATATAAAATATATTGGTTAGATACATGATTATTTAAAAATAATTTAGATATGTTAAGAAAACTAAAATTTGAATTTATTTTATATCTCTTTCTTTTCATATCTCGTTATAACTGAATCAACTTATTAAAATTACTGTCTTTTTCTTTGGTAATTTATTTTTTTTTATTTTACTTTATGGATGATAAACTGCATTGATATTTTCCATTTAAATTTATGGTTTCGTCTGGAGTAATTGAGCGCATTGAAATGTTTATATAATTTTCATGACTTCCATTTGAAACTAATTTAATTGTTGTAGTTGGACAGTAGATTTTTTCTTCCACACCTGTAAAAATGAAATAATAAGTGCAATTTTAGAATCAATTAAAATTTCAGTATAGTATGTGATGAACAATTAATGTTGCAGGTAAACTAAGCTATATCGAATTATTAAAAATGAAAAATAATGAATTTTCAATGCAAAAGAGCAATTAGATCAAATATAAACGTGATATAAGACAGTCAAAATCTGGGCTATGGCTTTTTAATTTATGATCTCTTTTCATATAAGTTTATTAAATTTATTACAAAATTAATCGAATTGACTAAGCCAAGATAATACAGTTTAAAGAAAAAAATTGATGTTTTAAGATTTTTGTTGCAGGTGCGCAAAATCTTTAAACTTCGATATCTGGCTTGCAAAATACATATAGAGCTGACTACAAAACGAAATTAATGCTTAAAAGATAAACTTTAAAAAAATATTTGTACACTGCAGGATTCGAAATTAAGTGTGTACATGCGAAAGCAAATTCAAATTTTCCTTTTTTTTATATATAGTGATCTAGAAGATTGATTTTCAATAGAAACTTATACGTTCATGTGTTATAAAAATTATAATTAAATAAACAAACGCGCATTTATTTGATATTCCTCTGATAATATCAAAACGAGTTTTCATTGTTTTCGCTGAGAGAACATTCGCACTGCAGCCATCAGGAATCTAATACTGCAATGGCACCACCGTTTTGGTGCTGCTGCTATATTAAGCCAATTGTTGGAGTTTTGCTGTCTCACAGACACTGAGAGTATCGAATCTGGTCTCAGCGTTGCGATCGCCCGCGCTGTATCGCTGCTGCCTGACATGGACCTAAGTAAAGCTGCTATTTACTATTACTCACACTGAATGGCTAAAGCCCGAATCTTCTCTCAATGTTCGAAATGCAGAATTATTAATGTAAGTTCTCGAGTAAAAAAAATGTCTGGCATAATTCTGACAACTATTTGGCCTTGATTGCTTTGCACAATTCTGGAAAACGTCTGGTTACGGCCACTATGCCAGATCTTTTTCTAGACTCTATATTTCTTATTTTATATTTATGGAAAGGTTTGTTTCACAATCTTCATAAATTACAAATATATTTTGTACATAAATAAATAAGGAAAGAATTTATCGATCATCAAAAACTTGATAGAATTTTAGACTTATATTTTTACCTCTATAAGGTGGACTGCTTAAGATATAAACAGTCAACAAAGACTATGAAATAAGTATACTAGAGTAAAACCTACAATAAGTTTAAGAATCGAGCGATAGTCATCCATATGCAACTTTTGATTT
>UELV01177124.1:0-23108 GCA_900490015.1 Megastigmus stigmatizans | reverse complement strand
GTGACGGACAGTACTTTGAATCATAAACAGCTAATCACTTTTTCAGAATAAAGCCTCAAATTTTCGAAAAAATCGGCGGAAGCAAAGTTGTGCACCTAATATCAAAACGAGTTTTCATTGTTTTCGCTGAGAGAACATTCGCACTGCAGCCATCAGGAATCTAATACTGCAATGGCACCACCGTTTTGGTGCTGCTGCTATATTAAGCCAATTGTTGGAGTTTTGCTGTCTCACAGACACTGAGAGTATCGAATCTGGTCTCAGCGTTGCGATCGCCCGCGCTGTATCGCTGCTGCCTGACATGGACCTAAGTAAAGCTGCTATTTACTATTACTCACACTGAATGGCTAAAGCCCGAATCTTCTCTCAATGTTCGAAATGCAGAATTATTAATGTAAGTTCTCGAGTAAAAAAAATGTCTGGCATAATTCTGACAACTATTTGGCCTTGATTGCTTTGCACAATTCTGGAAAACGTCTGGTTACGGCCACTATGCCAGATCTTTTTCTAGACTCTATATTTCTTATTTTATATTTATGGAAAGGTTTGTTTCACAATCTTCATAAATTACAAATATATTTTGTACATAAATAAATAAGGAAAGAATTTATCGATCATCAAAAACTTGATAGAATTTTAGACTTATATTTTTACCTCTATAAGGTGGACTGCTTAAGATATAAACAGTCAACAAAGACTATGAAATAAGTATACTAGAGTAAAACCTACAATAAGTTTAAGAATCGAGCGATAGTCATCCATATGCAACTTTTGATTTTATCAAAGAATTCGCATTACATTTATTATAAAGAGTAAATCTTTAAAATTTATTATTATTTTATAAAGTTATGTACAAATTGTTTTTATTTTTCCTTCTTAGGATTATACCCATGCTACTTGTACATGTTTGTTAATAATATACGTCTATATTCTTTCGGGGATGTGCCAGAATCGGAAAGATTCCTACCTTACCGCTAGAGTCCGTAATTTTGTATCGAACAAAATATATAAAGATAGAGATTAATTTTTGGAAAAAACTCTCTGTTACCACCTCGGTAATAATCTAAACATTATGCTATTACAGTTTCATAAAAAACTCTGTCAATCATGGACGGAATTTTATGGAACTAAAATCACATAATATTTACAACATGACCCAGGGCATTCACTGCGTTTTTCTGTATAAGTTGTGATATAATTAAGTTTTAACAAAAATCTGGATATAGTCTGGAAATTTATACCAGAGTTTTTCAAGAATATGACATTAGAAATATAGAGTCTATCATAGCTGCCGTAGCTAGACCTTTTCCAGAATTGTATAAGATAATCAAGGCCAAATATTTATCAGTATTATGCCAGACCTTTTTTTACACGGACTGTGAAAATATTAATTTAAATACGTCATGTTTCTATCTAATTCGATGGAAACATATTCACAGACATGGTAAGATAAACTTACGAATAGCTATCTTTACATTGTAGTAAGTCAAATATAAAATATTTGATTAAAAAGAAAATTGTTCGAAGTAAGCATTGTAATTGAATGCATAAACTCACCCTGTAAATTTGATTTATTGCAAATTGTATCGAGGACCTCAAAATGATTCGTATCTAATCCACCTCCTCCTATTTCAATGCAATCACCGCAGTCTGAACACTAGGAACATAAAACATAATAAGTATTCAAGAGATAGTTTTATTTCGTGAACGTATGTATTAAGAAAGATACGTCTTATAACTAGTTACATCAACACGAATAATTTCAATAGAACGAAATAATGCAGTCAACAATTTTATTTTGTTTTTGAATTTAAAAAGTAAAATTTACTATATATTTGTTTATTTAACCAACCTGATCTAGAGGTTTGCGGCCTGTTTGAGAGTTACCAACACTATAAGAATTGAATTTGAATGACGTTGGATAAGGTGCCCAAATTGAACAGTTCTTACGAGTTCCATAATTTTTTAAAATAAAAAATGGTTCATCTATGTGAATGATATTACAAGCTACGAAAAAATATTATGAAAGTTATTTATCGATGAATAAGACTAAAAAATATTTTGAATGTATAGAACCTACGAGATGTATGCTTTCTATGCTCAACTAATATAGTGAATCCTTTTCCAACTTCTGATATTCGATAAGAGATTAGGGCACCATTTTGTGAACTTATAAAAACTCTATTAGTAGGCTGCTTTTCTGAACAAAATTCGCTTTCCTTAATTGAACTTGAAATACTTGCGGAATTTGGAAATACTTCGCCATTAAGCTCCCAGCCATCTAGATACTATACAACAGAGGCAATACACAACTGTTATTAGTTGTTAAAATGAAAAGTCTCCTAATGATCAATTGCTGGACAAATTTTTAGAGATACTTTTCTTCTGTTTATAAATATATACACCCTGGTCATGACCTAAACTCAAATAGAAGACAAAAAAAGGCCAAAGGTAACTAGATAATAAAATAACAAATATACACTTAAACTTATTTAATTTTATATACTATGATATACGATGAAGGTGTTAATGAAACATTGATTTGAAAATCTTATTAATTACATGTTTTAATCTTGCTTAAAAATTATTGCAATTTATTATTATTTTAAAGTTTAATGCACTTTACCTGTACTAGATTACCAACTCCATTCTCATTATTACAAGGAACGTCAAAATTTACAAAAGTAATTTCTACCACATTTTGTGGATCAGTCATCAAGTAAATTCCACAAACAGTTTCATTTTGGTTTGTTGCTTTGTACGTAAAATATCCCGTTTCCGATGTAACAAAAACGCAATCTAAAAATATAAATATTGTCATCTTCATTATTTTCTTTGATAAAATGATTTTTATGAACACTTACTTTCACGTTCATCCGTAATCACTGTAGTTTTCCATTCTCTGTAATTATGCACTGCATGTTGTTCAACATTCCGATTCTAGAAAACGATAAGTTTTGTATACAAACATTTTGTGCAAACTTCTATTTTTCCGTTTGCTATACTTTTAAATTCAATGTAAAAATAAATAGTAGTTATAAAAAAAATTAAATCAATACCAAAATCAGAATGATTTCATAAATAGAAATGGATTCCACTTGCAAGCATATGGACAGGTATGAAATAGTTTTTTTGCTAATAAAATAAAAATATATCACTTATGCTACTTCTAAAAAAAATTTGAAACTTTTGATTGCTATTTGGTCAAATGTAAAAACTCTAGCATCAAACACATAACAATAGACTTAAGAATCTCCGCGGAACTGTTTGATGAAGTGTATGCGCACTCCTTAAAAGACGTGATAAGATTCATTGACATAATACATGGTAAGAATCGTAAAAAAAGATCAACAACAACGATTCGTCACAAGATTTTTATCTCGTTTACAGAATCTCTCCTGGAAAATTTTATTTCCACTGCTATAAAATATGTCATTTGGCCCTGTTTAGTTGAAAATTTTTATAAGACATACATATTTAGTTATAGTTGTTTAATATTATTAATAAGAATGTTTCAAATACTAAGGATGAAGTTTCTTTTTAAACATATTTTGCGTATAATCAAATAATTTAAATTATAAACATTTTAGATTAGTCAAATTATAATTAACGATAATATAAAACCAATTATTATCACTGATACTAAATAATAATTTTTAAAATTGTAAAAATTATTCTACTTACAATAAATTTCGCATTGGAAATCTGCGTGAGAACTAATAAAATTAAACCAGTTAACCACATGTTCTTTTTTTTTTATTTGTCACAGTTGAACACTTTTATTATACTTATTATTTATTATACTTATATATTACATTTACATATAAATATTTTAAGATTAATACTAATTATAAACTCGCTTGAGACTGCTATAAAAAACAATATAATTCTCTGTACACTGAGTCGCGTGCTAAATTTGTGAATGGCGCTAATATATATACCGCGAGACTAGCGCCGCCGCAGGTAGATAATGATGATAAATTTTAAAGAATGGGTATGAATGAACGATAAAACTATAGTGTTTCAGGTGTACATATTGAGTAGAAAAGTCAATACATTATAGATCTTAATTTTGATGACAACAATAAATAGAAAGAAGGCTATGACGACATTTCATGGTAGAGTTTTCTTTCCTCGTAAGTAAATCTTTTATTGAAGTGCTTAAAAATTTGTAGGATGCGTCGACATAAAAAAAAAGTAATATTTTTGGATAGTACTTGTTCCTATCAAAAGCAACTATTTCTGCAAAACAAAACCGCTGCCAATTCATTGACACATATATTGATGTCTGACTATATTCGGAACTATTCTGCTAATCTTATATGTCTATAGATACTACCCATGTTAATTTTCAAACCTTAGCAAGGCATATCTCAGTTTCCCTTAGGATCAGATTCTAATTCTTTGGTTGCTAATTCTTTTTGGAAAATGTTTCTTATATTGCAATCTATACAATCATTCAGTTAACTAAGGTTCCCCGTGAGCGATACAATTACCTATATCTGTGGGCATCTTTATAACAGAAGTAAATCAATGTATACAGAAAACAGCGAATACTCCACGGAAGAGTGCCAACTAAGTATTACCGTCTATTTCAATGTAAACTTTAGTTTTTAATTTTTTCCTGCATTTAAATTCGCATATAAGCTTATTATGTAAACCGTTATAGACATCTCTTATACATGAAACGTAAAAGTCTATTCAATATCATATTGCAGATATACATCTGTAGCAGGATACAAAATTATTAAAAAGATAAAACTCTTAATGAAAGAGTATTCTACACATATTTGCTCATTCTTACGAGATAATGATAAAGAAAACTATCTATAATATTATTAACATTGAATGTATAAATTGTATGTTTGCTTGAACGTAGAGAATTTTCTTAGAACAAATGGAAATTACATGATTTTAATAGAATTACCAAATGAAGATGATCAAGAATATCGTGCACTCTTTTATTTTATATATATGAACTACATTTTTATTAGATTATTAAAAGTAAACTTTCATGGACTTTTATTGTAATTTATTTCTAACGCTTATAAATTTGTTTAAATTATAAAAGATTAATAGGTATTCATTGTTGTGTACGAGAACGATGAATTTGTTAATTGTGTAGTCTTATATGCGATATATGTATACGTTTATCTTCTGAGCAATGGTAATATACAAACACATTTACCTCCAAGTATACACTTACACATGCGGAATGACGTACATAAATGCAAGTATGTACCAACAAACTTTTATGGAATCGCAAACATTTATTTAACTCAGATTTGTCTGTTGATGCCCATTCACGTTATAAATAACAGTAGTCTACTTATAAGAAAAAAATAGGGATTCCTTATTAGGGCCAATAAAGCTGATACTTTAAACACTTACGTATTAATATTTATTTAATTGTCTATCAATGAGAACAAATATCTTATTATTTAATCAAGACTTCAAACATGTTATATGTGTTATGCCTTACAAACTCGTTTAATTTTTTTGTTATTTGTAACATCTTTATAACATTTTTTAAGAAGTTATTATTAAACGATCTAAAATGATAATTTTTTCTGTTTAAGATAAAAGAATAACAATTTTACATATTTGTAGTGGCTATTTACTTATTTCAATGTGCAATAACACTTATTTCACATTGAAATAAGAACTGATATTCGGTATTCAATATTCGACATTCGATCCAATATTAAATACAAAATTAAACTTATTCAAACAGTGATTATTCACTTTTTTCTATGTGATATGTACATACCCTATTAAAAATAATCGCGTGAGTATTCGTGTGAGTACTCACAAGAGAATCACGCAAGATTTTCGACTAATGTAGCCAGAATGTGTATAACATTTTTAAGTTTGCTCTTTTATAAAAGAGAAAGCTACTTTAGAATTTAATTTTTTATAAGTGTAAATCGATCAGCTTAATCTTTATGAAGAGTAAGTTGGCAAGTTTAATCTTTTCGTAAAGAGTACTTAACACCCTCACTTTCATCTTTACAAATGTGCGAAATATTAGCGCAGCTCTTGAAATGTGTGAATCGATCATTGTAATAATTTTTTAAAGAGTAACTTACATATATTCATCTCTACAAATGTACGAAATGTCAGTGCAGCTATTGAAAATTGTGAATCAATGAACTTAATCGTTTCTTAAAGAATAACTTAACTAGTTTCATCTTCGCAAATATGCGAAATGTTACTGCAGGCACTCTTGAAAACTGTAAACCAAGCAATTACATCTTTTAAAGAATAGCTGATTTGAAAGCTGAATTTGCATAAAAATTTATAAAACTATTCTAATAATATTTCTAATAACCCATGGGTTCTACTATCATTTCACATATTATTCAGTATTAATTATTATAAATTATATTTTATAGAAACTTTGGAGATTTTCTTATTATATTATAGAATAGAAACATTCCTATTTCGGGCCATATCCTTAGAAAGGCTTCGAAATGGCACATCTCTTAAGAAAGGTGAAAAACCGTTTTTAGCTATAACTTTAAAAAAAGATTTTTTTTCATGAAGTATAAATAGATGAAGTTCAAAAACTAAAAAAAAATATATTTTCTTTCTATAGAACGCTTCCTTTCTCTAAAATCAATTCCTTCCAAGATAACCGTGGTAAAAACAATTACATTGGTTAAATAAACCTCTTTTTGGACATTAACATAAAAAATATTAATTTCTCATAAAAGAATAAAACGTAAAAGTTGTAGAGCACAAAAAAAAACGAAACTTTTCTCTGACGTAAATTTTCTTGTAGGCTCAGTTCCTTTTAAGATAACAGTGTAAAAAAAGTAAAAACGTTTAAATAAGCTAAAAATATCCTCTTTTTGGGCTTTAACATAAAAAGTATTAACTTCTCATAAAAGTGTTTACATAAAAGTAGTAGAGCATAGAAAAACCAAACTTTTCTCCACTGAACATTTTTTGCTAGGAACGATTCATTTCAAGATAACAGTGGAACCAGTTGTAGAGACAGCAACAGAATGCGAGCGTGAAGCGCGAGCAGTACCGGTCGTGCCTTACATGCCAAGAGCTTCGCTTTTTGTATATTTTGCATCGCGATCATCACTGGAATGTGTCAGCGCTGGTTGATACTATTTTTAACAATGTAGAAGCTGGAAATTAGATAGAATATCATTTTTAATTTTAAAAATATAAACAAATAATACAGTTTTATTGACGACTCACCGGAACGATCAGAGGCGGAAGACTTTACCAAGCGCGCTACATCTACATGGAAAACTTAGGCGAGCTGCTTCAACTCGTCCTTATATGTTACGTTCTACAGCATTTCATTAAATACATAAGAATATAGCATTTAAATATGTTGGAACACATGTTATTAAACATTATGCAGAAACATAGAGTATAAGATACCCAATTACTGACACGTTGTGTAATGTTATGTGTCTAACAATAAGAGTGATTCCCATGCTTAGACACAAAAAGCTATGGAGCGCACTACCTAGACATCATCATCGGCGATCCTATATAAAATGGTACTTAAATTAAGTAAATATTTTTTGAAATCAAATAAATTTTCTCTTGGATAGATTGAAATCAATATTACTTGATTTTAGAATTTTTTTCAGTGCTATAATACAAAATCAATTATGTAGCAATAAGAAAATAGGAGTCAGAATACTCGTCATGTAATATTGAAATGAGTATAGGATATTTATTCTGAATCTTCTGTCATATAGATAATGTTTAAAAGCATAAATGTATTTAACAAAAAAAGTACTTTATTAAGTATCAATAGTACTTAATACACTATTATTCGTCAGATCCGCATCCTTTATTTGGTGTTCAAATAGTTCATTGATTTAAATTCCTTGAAGCTTGCAGTTACCACATCCGCTTTTGCTATTCTGTCCACTGATCGTCGATAAATCCAAGTGGATTGATGGGAGAGTCTACCTGATTTCATGGTTGTTTACTGTCACGCTACGATCTTTATTCTTCATTCTTTCTTCCACGATCGTTTTCCAAATTGCTTAGTAATATCACAGTATGGTTTGCAGTTTTCCTGCTTTTACAATGTTTTCTTTATAAAATTAAAACGGTTTAATTAAAAAATTTGTAATAAAAACATTTACTTAATGCATATCTAACTAAAATTAAATAGTAACATTCTTCATATAAATTAAACTAAATATAATTTTCTGCAATATACTAATAAACAATAACCATGTTCAACCTGGTATAGCAGCCGGGGTGTGCCACTCCCTAAAGAATTTTCGAAATATGTACAAATAAACCATGTGGGACGAAAGAGAATGCACAAACCAATGTGTAGCTATTAGAATAAAAGCTAGTTTAATTCTGAATCGGTTAGCACTTTAGGGCCCAAGATGAACGATCATTTTTAAAAGTTATTAACCAAAACGTAAAAAAAAACATCAAAAACTCGTGGGGTCGCGATTGCTTCCTAAATTTTTTATATATAACATTAAGATCTGAAATTTTAAACATACATTCATAAGTGTAAACAAACAATGATACTTCAAAAAAATTTAGAACTTCGAAAATTCGTAGCATACTTTGTCCTTTGAAGTTTTGTTTTTACTTAAGCAACTACGATTTCACGAAATTTAGAGTCAAAAAATCAACTTTGGGAGCTTACATGTAAGAAACCATAGCTTTAAAAAATCTGAAAAAAATCAGGGTTGCTCAGGGGCCCGAGACAAATATCTCCACAAATGTGGGAAAAAATCAATTTTTTTGATGTTCCGATTAACGTGGGTTCACCCATATTTATTTTCCATCTGACTTTATCATGAATCCACTGTCTATCATACGAAACTGTTCAGATTTTTGATAAAACTATATATTGAAGATCAGCATTGGGCAATACGTTAAACAGTTGAAAAAAACTATATTTTTTTAAACCACTTGCGCTAAGGATATTTCTATTGTTCAGTTGTTGAATACATCAATTATGTCGCTGCTATCAAGTGATTCCATTAGATATAAACAATAATAGAACTGTGATATATGCATGATAGAAAATAAAAAGGTATGTATTGACAAGCGTACTCAATCGATAGTGTACTATTTGCAATATTACTTTAGAAAAGGATCATCTAGGTCTGAGAATTATGAACGCTGCGGTGCTCCGTCGATATGGTCAAGCGGAGACTATATCTAGCAGTAATCGCGCTAGTGCGGCTGCATCAAGAAAGTAAAGTGAGGCTCTAAGTATCCACGATCCTAAGGTCGATCACCTGCCGCGTTCACTCTGAAGGTCGATCGTATTTTATATCCTATTCTCTCATTCGCTCTCCCTCTCTTTTATCCGCCATGAGAGGCACTGGAAGCTAATTGCGACAAAGTTTTATGTACGCTTAAAGAAAGTACATTCACTCGCGAATGGAATGGGAAGGTAAGGGTCTTGACCCAGTGACACATGAGAAAATCTTCATAGAGATTCTTGTAAAAAATCGAGAGAGAGAGAGAGAGAGAGAGAGAGCTGACTTCGATTAAGTCGAAGAGAGGTATGCCTCTGGGATTCTGTATTGCACTTGACTCGTCTTTTTCGTTGATTTTCTCATACATATATAGATATACATAGAGCTTAAGAGGCAAGTGCATGGATGCTTGTCGTACCAAACATTCAACTGTCTCATTATTTCTTGATAACTCGGCACAGCTTTCGACCCAACGTTGTCGTAGTCTGGATAAATTGATCGACGCTAAATGACAGTTTAATCGAAGTACGCCTTCGATGGAGAGTATGTTTCATAATATATAGAGTGCACGTAAGTGGAACCCCGCGCGCTATGGAATCCTTTCACTGAACCTCTCAGGAATGAGTACGTGTAAATCTACTAAGGTATGCCGGAGGATCGTCTTCCGCATGATTTCAATAATGGACAATGAAAATCTTCACCCTCTCGATATCGCGGAGCTACTCAAGGGATCTCTATTTTTAACTTTTTTTGATATGCGATTAACGAGCATTAATGTACCTATGATATCCACATTTTAGTAAAATTCCATCTACATCTCCATCTATATTCTATATAATATGCTACAAAAAATTTGAGAGGATCACTATTTCAGTTAATAAAACTGAGAAATAATTAGACTTTCATCTGCAATAATTAAAAAAAAATTAATGCTTCTAATACTTAAAATATAATTTAAGGCAGTACTTATTACTTACTTATGCCTAACAAATATAATGTATTAATTGTCACGTATGCCTTTTGCTGATATACTCAAGTATATTAAGGAATGCTTAGATTACAGAAGTATTTGATATATTGCATAAGAAGACATTTTCGGGGTTATGTTGTACGTTTGGTTAAACGCGCACGACTAAAATTCATCTTTATTAATATTTTGATTTTTAATACAGAAAAAGTCATATTTTTACTTATTTATTTTAAAGTTTTGTTTCGATTAATACAATAGTATATAATTTCTCTCCGTGTGTAAATTATAAAAAGCATCTGCTGTAATCAAGTGCATTTGCGGTGACTGGCGATCCGTAAAAAGGACTTTTTTGTAAGATTATTGTGGTTAGAGCAAAATCATGACCAATCAAAAGGGTCAATCAAGCAAGGCTATCAAATATACACGAACTTGAAGTAATGCAAATTCATTCCCCAACGTCATATCATGCTTCATCTCAGAACTCAATCGGTTGTGACGCGATAGACTGCAATTCAATATTAAGCATTTAAATGTATACAACATCAGTCTTTCAGAGTACAAGAAGTCACTTTTATCAACTGTCTACATCTTTATTAAAGTCCGTTTTATTTACTTATTATTTTATTGTTTTTTTTTTAATCCTCCTTATAGCGCACGGGCTTATATAGTATTATACGGTACTATGTATTTTGGACGAGATATCTCGTCATGATGCACAGGAGAGTTAAATACATAATTAAATACTACACAAATAATATATTGTTAACTTGATAATATTATTAAAGTGAAATTAAGGGGATGTCGAAGTTCTAGCTTTATCATTAGATTGTTTTACCAACTAAATCGTGAATAATTAATATTAACTAAATGAGTGCTTGAAATTATGCAAATCCCAAATACAAGTACACTTCGTCGTTAAGTAAGCCATTTTTTCTAAACACAAATTTTCAAAAGCGACAATAATATATTTACTTGAACTTTTACAGATGAAAGAAAATTTAAAATTTTAGTTGAATATAACACCCTCGTTATAATGTTATTTTATTAATATAAATTTTATTCTTATTGTCTAAAAAGATTTAAGATAAAAGATTCCTGAAAATGTTATTTTTAGAAATAATCATTTCTTGAATTAATGATTTTACATACTCCTTCGAATAATTTTTCGTCAATTATAAAGCAGGTTTGAATGATATTAATTGCAAGAATTAGTAAATAATAAATACAGAGTCTATTTGTTGCACATAATTTTTTGGATACTTCATCATCTAATTAAAAAGAAACAACAAATCATTAGTGGTGATATAACTAAAATATTTTAGTATTTTCATCTAACTAAAATTTATAATTATTAGTAAATTTTTCAGTAACCTGTTGTATTCCAAATACATTTTAAGTCGTACAATGCGTCTTCGGCTTCGTAGCTTGCATCACGGTACCAATTTTTTATTAACTTGCACGCTACTGGTAGTGTCAACGCTAAAAGTTGAATTATCAAATTTTATAATTACTTCGAATAAAATCTTGGAAACATATTTTGGAATTAGCATATATTACAAAACAATTGAATACAAATATGCATTGTTTCTTCGAAACTACGATAATGATGTACATAAAATAAAATAATTATAACAAACGGCAATAAAAAAATTTAAATCAAATCAAGACAATAGTAAATCAGTAACTACTTTTATAGTTAAGAATATGATAATAGTTACAGTACTTTTAAACGAGACAGCTGATTTAACGTAAAAACTACTAGGAAGAAAGGAGAATTACTTACGTATTTGTGTACAGTCGTCGCTTCTTACATACTCAGTTGGATAACATCTGAAACGAATATTATGACAAAAATCAATACATTTTTTAATAAGGTACACTTATATTATTTTGAATGCTATTTTCCAATAAGTGTATAAAGAACCGTATTATTTAATTTCTCTAGTGTTATAATTTTTGCTTAAGTAATAAGCTGATTAGTCTCTTGCTTATTAAATAAAATTATACGGTATTTCAGTATCATTTAAAAATAAGTAAATGAACAAAAGTCATTTTAGGAATTAATTTAATAATTATCAGCAGACAGCAAGCGTGATATATTTTTATTATTGTGCACAGTTAGTTGGACATTATAGTACGCACAAAAACGTTTCAAAATATTGACTAAATTTGAATTTAGAACAGCAGTGCAATGAATATTCATTTAGTCGCAAAGCAAACCTAGAACCTCACCGCCAACATATACGATATTGTTAATAAATTAGAGTTGTAAATACTTATTCATTTTGGGGCTGTTAGCTGGAGTTTTGGGTACCCTGGGCACGGAAAGCCCCTTTTCTGCGTAAGATGACTGGATGTACTCTTCCATCAGTTGGGGGGGAAAATGGTCGGGAATCACCGCCGGCGAAGGGCACGCCTCGCACTGCTTCGGGCAACACCTTCGAGCGCAAAAGGTGAAAAATCTCAGCTAACTCTGAGGCTGCCTCGATCAAGCGCGAATCATGCTGCGTTGTACATAAAAGGCACACGATTGTTCGCAGGAAGCGCTCGATCGATAGTATAGAAACGGCCACAGTATTAATTGATTACGACACGTACTTCGGACACCTTCGATTGCTGGATGACATGTCGTTTCCTCGCCGATCCTACCGCCAAGAAACCTGGGTGTGGTGCAGAGGCGTGGAACTGCGCCCCGCGCGAGAGAACCGATATCGAAAGTTATGCGAATGGTGCGGGGATTTGCGGCTTTTCTTCTTCCTTTTTGGTTATGATTGCTGACTGAGAATTTTTGTTTATACTATTGTTCGTCATGTGGCGAGCAATGAGAAATTGCCGATAATCGAGTTTGAGTCACGTTCATGCATTTAGACTTGCATTTTTCCATTGTAACCCATCACATTTAAGTATACATAGTTGATTTTCAAATACAATAATTTATTTAATATTTTAATTTATTCTAGAGCAAATAGAGAGATGGAATTTTATTTGATTAAATATCTACCTTTTTGTATAAAAAATTAGGAATTATAAATAATAAAATAGCTACTGAATTCGGCTATGTATAAATTTGGAAATTTATTTAAAAAAAATAAACACCAATTTTTTTAGAACTACAGTTTTGAGAAATAATTTAAGTTGTACAAGACACGTGAATAAATATTTTCCTCAAATAACTGTACCGCCGACTAAGTATTCAAACTGATGTTTTGTTAAATTCCATATTCGATATGTATCTTCTTACATGTAGTCTATAGTGCAAACAGTATATTTTCCTTTATTTAATATTCCTGTTGGCTACGATGTTTGTCCTTCTATACATATGCTTCCTTTAGGAAACTACATTCATTTCTTAGAAGAACGCTATTGTATAGCGACATTTTTATTGAATACGGCAATGATCTTACTGTAATATTTAGTATAACATTTTTCTCCATGTGTCACAAGAAATTTTAGTATAACGTAGAAACAAAATAAGATCCGTAACAATTAAAAAAAATATTATTGTAAATATAATAATATTTAACGATTTTTATAAATTTCATTCGTTTTTTATATTACAAAAAAATGTTGATGTAAATACCGGAGAAAGCATTTGTGTTTGAATAGGTGTAAAAAACCACAAATACAATCGATACTGAGTCTGGTTTAGATGTAATCAGATTGATCAAGAACGCGGACCAACGGGAAATCGACGCGACTATGTTGTATGTATCAGACCGCCTGCGACAAGTATAGGCGATCGGTTCGCGCACTCGATAAATCTGTCGCAATTGCAATATATATATATATATATACATGCATGACTATGTATAGCTCTCTCCCTTTATTTACTCAGTTTTCTACAGCCAAAGTACAATCAAAATCAAATGTGCACATTGTGTTGACTTGTACAATACAAAATAACGAAACTAAACCGTTGTGCTCTCGTGCTTGGCTTATTTTTCTTAACTCAGTTAGGCGGTTAATATTCATACTAATGTAATGGAATAAGAAAAACATAAGTAAATTAAATCTTAATTGATGGAAAGTGATCCTTACGAATCAATTATTTGGTAAGCAAGGGTCACATTCTATCAATTAACCCGTTAAGTCCGAGGATATGAAATCATTGTGTAATGGTTGATTAAACACATATAAAAATTATTTTTCATTAAGAATTAAGGAAATTCTGCTTTAAAATTTTTTTTCATCTTTTCAGCTTTTTTGTGGTCTACATTGAGCTTATAATAAATTTTAGCCTACACAAGAAAAGAAAAACTTTATTACGATCTGATCCTTCGATTAATATTAGGAAATTTTGTAATTATTGTAGAAAAACTCCAAAAAACTCAAAAAATCCACTAACGTATATTTTATTAAATTATATGTTGTAAAAAGGAAAACTTTCAAGACTTTTGATATTGGCAAAGTGCAAATTAAACATTAATATTATATGTTAAGTTATATTTATGTCATTTATGAATTTAGCTACTAGACATATCATATATCTTCAAGAGGCTGTAAAAGAAATATATTAGGTACCCTCAAATTGTCTCTATTTATCCACGGTAAGCTATCTTAACCACATAGGTATACTTTTAATAGCATTACATACAGTTACGAACATACTTTGCATCACTTTCAATATCCTATCAATCTCAGTTAAAAAAATAAAAACCATAGCGGACAAAAAGGTACATAATTAAGATGTCAGAAACACCTATACTTCGGAAAGGATTTACAGAGAATGTAAGAACGTTTCCTCATATAACTCTTGAGCGAACAAGCCATAAATCTGTAAAAATTATACGTCATCGTCTTGTGGGTACGTAGTTAGCACGGGAGTAAGCTAACAGTTCGGACTTGGCCAATTTCTAGAATCAGAAAAAAGTTAAAAAATTATTCCAGGTAGTGGAGTTTCGACATTGAATTATACTGGCGATGCGCGAATAAGAGTTTGAGTATATCAAGCTCATTATAATGCTGAAGTAACCTGGTATCGCTAGCTTTATTCCGTTGCGTAAGCTTACATTTAACGAATAACATTTTACTACGCAACAAAGATTTTTTACTAATAAAACATCGTTTATGAATATTCGAGATTGTCATGAATTCCAGGTAAATTAATAAAAGTAATAAAAAGTCCGTCAACCAAAACATATACGATCAGGCACTTTCATTTTTGCTGTACACATGTTAAGTTATAAAAGAACGATATAAAATTACTTGACCATTTGTGAGATTCAAAAATTTCTTTTGTTTACATGCATAAATTATGTTAAAAACTGTTTGTATTTAATATTTTTATATTTAAAATACCAAACTGCACTCTTGAATCCTAAGTGGACGTTTTCTCTAAGTTTTCTCTAAAAATAAGTACAATATTACATGAAACTTTGCATATTTATTATTAATGCATTGAGGAATGGACGGCAACTAATGAATATATGATTGAATGAAGAAATCTATTATTTTTCTTGTATACATAAAAATGTTGTACCCAATAGTTCAAAAGGAGCTGTAAGATGGCGCTGCTAAAAAGAGTTTTTTTGCTTCTTAGAAAATAATGTGTCATTTTTTGTAAAGAAAAATTGTTGTTCCCAAATCTAATCATAATAACGATATTGATAAATTATTGCTTTCAGTAAAAAGATCATAATGAGCTCTAAAACTTTCATCGCATGATTTAGGCGGCATACTATATATTTGTTCTAAAAAAAATAATTTATAAATGATCTTAATTTCGATTAGAATTGGTAACAATAATTATTTGCTGAGAAGCAGAAAACCACTATTCACAGCATTGTTATCTATCGGTAAAACAGAATACTCTGACGTCCTCGTTAAAGAGTATATTGAGAATTACTCATGATAATATATCATAAAAATCAATTAATTATAATAAATTACCTATTTAATTTTTTCGTTCCCAGTAAAAAAAAATTGATATCTAAGAATCTAATATATTACAAGATTAAATGAATGAGGTTCATACTCTATTTAATTGAAATAAAGAAAGTCTTTGATTAAAATTATTCTTTTCTCCTCAGTAGATAAGAGCCACACATAAACAGTTAAGAATGAAATTCGCCTACATCACAAAAATGGCTTAATATAATTAGACTTTAGAATATAACTGCGCTTCTTGCTAGTACTGGCAAACGAATAAAGAGCGCGAGAAAAATGGCCTTCACTTATTCCACGCGGATGATTTAAACTCGATAATCCTTTTATAATGATGGCATTGAGCGGCTCAGCATCTACTGAAAACCCTAAAAATCTTCAAAGAGTATTTACAGGCCTTTGCTGGCATAACAACCCGTATAAAACTGTTTATGCGTAGGTCGCGTGTCTTTCTATGAAAACAACGGTATTTAAAGCGTCGAATCAATTAGTCATGCGAATAACATATTTCAACGGTCTCCGCTCCTTGGTAAAGGCGAGTAATCTTCGTCTCTCCGCGCACTCGGACCGTTTTTATGTTCGAACGGGGCTGTAGAACGAAATACGAAGCGTATTCCGCCGCGTCGCGCACGGAGAACCTTACGAGATCGGGTGTAGATAAGACGAGACGTGCCACCGCGCTTTTGCATGCTTTTATATATATACAGAGAGAGAGAGAGAGAGAGAGAGAAAGAGAGACGTGTACGCGCGTGTCCAACGTTGATTATCAAATTGTTTGAGCTGTCCCGCCACCGTCGCGCGAGAGAACTTAATTAAACCTCGAAGTCCTCGGAGAGAAATTTATCCGCGTGACCATATGCGCAGTCGCTTCTCGGCAATGGCCCCTGGCTTCCTTCTGATTCGCGGTAGTCGACTTAAGATTTCCTATCCAGAATAGTCTCTAGTCAGAACTCAATTTTCGTCAGGCTGTTTGTTTAGGCAATTGCTTGGTAAACACTGCAGCTAATCGCCTGTGCGCAAAATGATTTGCTTGTAATTAATTGTAAAATTATCAAATCTCTGTCGAACTTTATGTTGAAATAATGCAACTCTTATTAAAGTGTTTTGTAGTCCCTCTCGGTGAACGCTCGTTTATTGCAATTACATATCATTACATAAAGTGTAAGTGCCTCGCGAGTTGTTCGCATTGTGCGTCGCGCAAATTATGGGCCGCGCGCGCACGCTCTTGGATAACAATTATTTTAATTAACAATTCAGACACTTGGATTTTGCACGGCGGGTAAAAATCCGCGTTGGTCGTAAGAAAAGTTATGAGAAAGCACGAAGGAGAAGTGAAAAGGAAGAGGAGCGAGAGGAGAGAGAGAGAGAGAGAGAGAGAGAGAGAGAGAGAGAGAGAGAGAGAAATGCTAGGCTAGCTGCGTTAGAGCTGCTGCTGCGTTCGAGACTGTGTTAGAGCTCGAGGGCAAGGTGTCTAACCGAGACCGCGAGACTCTGCGCGGCATCTCCCACACTCGTTGATCAAATAATCGATTCGACGCGATATTTCTTTTGCTTAGTCCTTCCGCTTTCGCATCGAAAAGTGCTCCTGGCCACGTATCGATCGCTATTTCTGGCGATTCTGCACGGACAATTTCGCGCGCAGATACCGTGGATAGATGTATACCGGAATGTGGTCGACATTGAAAGTTGAAGAGAGCGGTACTTTAACGTTAACGGTGTCTCCCGTAATTAAGTAAATTGCGTAGCTTAGCTCGCGTGCTCGACTTGTATTATGTCACGTGTGCGGTATAAGTACTTACGTGCTTACATGACGATTAGTCTTTAGATTAGTGAGCAAAACCATAGAGAAGAAAGTTCAAGGTGCTTCTATCCCTCTCTTTCTCTCTCTATCCCTATTTTACCGCGAAACAGTGAGTTTTTATTTCCTGATCCTTTTTCAGCATCTTCGCCTAGTTATGTCAACGAGGCCAAGCTATCGATATGAGTATAGGTACCGCTGCTGCTCGTTCAACTTATACTTGTTCCATGTCACTTACACCAATCGACGTAAACAACTTTTTCGTTAGTTGCATTGGCTGGCAGCAAAAAAGTGTCCTCCGACAGAACATACACTGGGTGTGTTTCGCATAAGTATTTTATACCTAAGCCCAAGTGCATTTACGAACAAAATTGGATAGAGAACCTGTAAACTTCAAATTTAATCCACAACATAGAAATAGAACAAAAAGTACACTTACGAATATCTAGGTCGATGGTGAAAAAAGCACCCAGAAGAGATCCTTGCATTATTTTTAGTAATTAAGAAAATTTAAAACATTAAAAATATTTAATATGTTATTAGCTTAATATAAAGCTGCATCAATAATAGTAACAAAAGTATTTTTAATGGAACAAGTCAATCTAATGTTATAGTTTAAAGTTAAACTTTTTATTATATTTTCACGCTACAGGATTTGTAAAATTAAAGTGCAGGTAGAAGATTATTACATCATTTCCGAGTTTTTAATTTCATGAAGTGGACAAATCACGTTATTTCTAATTTTATTTATTTTCAACTTTACATTGATAACTTTTTATATATTTTAACGTCGACCCTTTTATGCTTCGGCTCGGTACTAATCAGCGACGGAGGTCTATGGTGTGTGTGTGTGTGTGTGTGTGTGTGTGTGTGAGAAGAGCACATGTAATGTTCTACAGAGGCACTTATGTCAATCGGCTTATGCTGAACCCAGATCCTTCGGATTACAATTTCATCGCTTTGCCGTCGGAGTCAACATGGGCCTCTTTTACAATAATGAAATCTTTAACATTTAAACATTTATATCCTTTAGCATAAATATTGTCGTAAAAGCATCACCAATTTTTCATAAATTTTAATCAAAACTATGTTTACAAACTCAGTTAGTATGATCATGAAAACACTTTTATACCAATTATAAAATTTATTGATGAAAATAATTATAACGGGTTTAAACTATTCATAATAAATTACTATCTTTAGTTTTAAGTAATCACGAAATATAATTGATGGAAACTAGTCGAAATCTTATATACGTGTTGCCTTACGTGTTTGTAACAATTTTATAATATAATTTAATTTAAACGTTAAAAAGATTGTCTTTGCCGATATATATCATATCAAAACTTTCTTTTTACAAACCCTTACAACTGCTCTGTGACTAATCAGTTTTCGAAAAGTAAAGAAGGAGGTGCAATTATTTATTTTATTTTTGCTTGCATTTATAATCTTGTTTTATAATCTTGATCTTAATCTATAATTAAATATACATTCGACAGTTTCGTTGCAAAAAGTCTAAGATAATTTATGCCAGAAGTTAAAATATTGTAAAGGACCATTAGCAAAATATTTTATTTGTCTAAATTTTTAAAAGTACAAATTAAAATATTTTAATCTTTTAGGTGAATCATTGTTCTTATTAAATCCATTCTTAAAAATTACCCAAATCCGATTTGTCGATTGATTTATAGAACATTAGTTAAGGCCTTTCTTTCTAAATTCTTTCACTTATAAGAAATTGCCATAACGGCTTTAGCACAACAAAAAAGTTAGAGGAAAAAGAATTAGCGATCTAGAAGCAATTTGAATATGTACTAGACAAAAAATATACCTATAGCCACATGAAGCTTATAGTCGAATACTGAGAAAGAATCGGTTGACTAAACTTTTTTTTAGATAATTCTATAACTAACTATGAGGATCGCACCGACTTACACACTGTTACATACTTTTTGCCTTTAAATTTACCGATAACCTACATTTTTTTTCAGCAAGTTCGAATTGTGAGAAGTACGCAGGTGTGGCATCTTAAGTTTGAATATTTAGTGATTGTCGAACAATGTGCGTAAACATCAGGATATTATGAATACCAGAATAAGTGTTGCTTAAATTTTTTATTAACCCAAGTAAAAAAGACATATCTTTTCCATATACTAATGAATTAGACATACAGTCTTAATTTTACTTGATATAGCTATGATCGGTCCTTTGTAAATCGCCTGCGAGTCACAGTCCTCAGGTTAATAAAATTAAATTACATCTCCAAGGTTGAACTTTTTCGCACAAAAAATAAGCTTCGCAATCAAATGCTAAGTTCATTTTGCATCAACTTAAGAGGATGTGCCATAGTCGGAAAGATTCCTACCTTACCGGTTCTTGAATTTAACGAAATATATAAAGACAGAGATTAATTTTTTGATAAAACTATCTGTTACCATCTCGGCAATGATGTAAACATTACTTGATTCCAGTTTCATGAAATTCCAATCACAATTCACAGGGTTTTTTATCGTACAAAATTTCTCAGATAAAAATAGCTGTGAATTACGAACGAAATTTTCGAGGACAAAAATCTCTGTGAATTGTGGATGGAATTTCATGAAATTGTAATCACATTATAATTACATCATTACTGAGGTGGTAGTAGATAAAATTAATCTCTATCTTTATACATTTTGTTAAATGCAAAAACCGGCTAGGTAGGAATCTTTTTGAACATAGCGCAATCCGTTAACAGACCAATACTTAAATCGTTAGTTATTTCCGTATGTTTTAAAAACAAATTTCGATAGCATTTGACATATGTGGTGTGAACGTGTTCATTTATTTCATACTGTTTTCTAAAGCTTCCTAAATTGACTTTTTGTTTTTCTATGGACTCTTTTTAAAAGTAGAAAACGGAGAATTAAAGTAAGACAATGCAGGGAACGTTTATTTATATTTATATTTGATTTTATTCCTATATTGTATACGTCGAATAGTAGGTACTTTTAATTTGAAATCGCTACTTTCAAATAAAATTATAAACTTAAAAAATTGCAGTGATATATCAATAATCAAAAATTTTTACGTATAAATAATTAATTAAATAATAATAAAGGTTATATTGTAAGATATATAAGTGTTTTCATTTTTAAGAAATAACTGAAAGTAATAAAAACTTATGCTACTGAAACTGCATAAACTGAAAACGGAAAAGTATACGAACAGTGCATCAGTGCGCCGCCCACTATACAGCGACAAAACGATGTTGTTGCGTCAACGTATAACGTAGACGTAGCGATGTTGAGCGTGCAGCCAGAGTTGTCGATCAAGCACTTTAAATGCCCGTGCTCCTCGTGCCTTAATTTCTCTGCACGATAAACAGCGATGCACGCACATCTAAACACGAAGCGCATTTTCTATATACATCGTCCTCATAGCTGCCACCTTTTATCCGTATTGAGAACCATATTTAAAACTAATCTTGCACGCCACTGTCCTAAATTGAGTTGCCAGAATTTAATAATATGATACATATAATAAATTACAATATAATAAATTTGTATATTATTCTAGATTGCAATTCAACCTGTACTCCTGAAGCATCGAACAAGTACTGTTTATACAGCAGCAAAGATATTGTTGTGAACCTGAAATTGCTAGTAATTCACCAAGAGTCCTTAAAATCATCATCGCGATCTTCATTCATAACTTCAGTTTTGAACTTTCAAAATGTATTAGAAGCTTTAAATTATAGTAGAAATTAATAATGATGTCGGTAAAAATCAGTTTGCTTTAAACGATAAAGAAGATGAATGTTGTCAAAAAAACTATATGAAAATAGTGATTTAACGGTCGGTGAAGTCGTGCAGATCTTTAGAAAATTTATTACAGCTTTACACGTTACTGCTAACGAGACCGAATAGAGCGGGATACGCTGCGGATGCTTGGTGGAGTAACGCGGTTCCGACCCTGATGGCTGCAGCCGCGCAAAATACCTGGCCAGATAGTGCGGCCGTTTCGAGCTGAGGACGGCATAGGCGAGTGAACCTGAAAAATAATCTCTGCGATTCTTAGCGAACGGCCAGCCTAACGCTAGGTAAAATAGCATAACATGCACACGAAAGGGGATGTTTCCGTAAACGAATCGAATGCAAGTATTTTGGGCATGTTGAATGGCTAGAGTGCGTTCGGGATCTAAATCACGATATACAACGCACGTATAATCGAGTCTAGAAAAGACTAACTGCTCCACGAGTTCCTGCCTCAAATGTCTTAGACATAAGCGCATGTGCTTTCCAGCTTAGCGAGGGAGAGAGAATAATGCTGAGATTAAGAACTTCGTGCTGATAAGGCAGTGCTACACCATCGATAACGATTCTGTTATCAATGGCGTGTTATCAAGATCAATGGCAGCTAAATATGCTTGACTACCTATAAGCATTACTTTTGTTTTTTGTAGATTTAATTTGAGCGCGTTATCACGCGCCAAGGTCGCAAGCGCCTGGGCGTCCTGATTTGCCACCGCCATTCCTCTTCCAATGTCCCGCGAAAAAAAGTGTTGATACAAGTTGAGTGTCATTAGCGAATATCATATAGCGTGAAAATTGTAACGACCTGGGACAGGTTGTTAATAAACATTGCAAATGGCAAGGCACCTAAGACCATCCCGTGGGATAAACATTTTGTACTTACTTTCTTTTTTATTTTTAAATATTGTGATTGGTTCAATCTTAATTTTTAATGTTTCAGAACATTCTGTGTAGGAATAAGATTGCGCGTTTGGTGTATTTCTTAGATTATGCGTCTAAATGGCTACGATATTAAAGAAAAATGTAACTTAACTTTACCATTTGCATCTTTTTCACCACCTCATTTGCATACTTGTATCGTATTTTGCGTGCGTGCGTACTTGTGTACTTGCGAACTTCTAGAAGCTTTTTGAACATTACAATAAGCACCAGAGTAACAAAAAAAAATTCTTAAACAAGCCTAGCGATTGGAAAAAGATATCATTATTCATTCTATTCCATATATTTCATTTATCACCTTCTCTCATACTTCATTCTTACTTTTTATCAATATAAAGAAAATTTTATAATATTAACCCTTAACTAATACACGTCAAAATAATAATATAAATGACACATGGGGTATTTCAGACCCCCCAGTGGGCAAAAATATTTATAACTTTTTTATTTATTAATATTTTCATTTACAATTTTTTTTACAAGTACCTTAAGGTCTCTACTAAAGG
>UELV01177115.1:0-14641 GCA_900490015.1 Megastigmus stigmatizans | reverse complement strand
ATCCTCCCGCCCCGCCCTTATTTTTCCTCTATCCAGCTTTTCGTCTCCCCACCTCCTCTTCTGTCTCGCTTATTTTAAGCGCGCGTTCGTTGTCCTGCCTCATCCTCGACAACTATATACGCTAGCACAACTAGACACGTGAGCATGTGTGTGTAAAGCTCTCGCGCCAAGCCGCTTTAACGCTGAATTATGCGCAAATGTTCGTTGCGAACGGCGTGAGTTTATCGTTATTGCAAAGCGTTGGTTTATGTCCCGTTTTCATTGTCCATATTTATTTAAGAGCTGAATTTATTTAAAATAGATTCATTACACAACAGTGGTAACGCGTATCAACTCTGATTATAGTATTATCTTATTTATATCAATTACTGTATTTGACCAGTCAATGTTTAACATGCTGGTCATATTCATTATTTTCATGCCGCTAATGAAATACTTCATCAAAACGTTAAAAAGCTTTTATTTTTCTCTTATACTTCTCCATATGCCCTACTGAATAAAATTTGATTTTTGTTTACTAAGATAATATATCAATTCAGTTAAAATTTTAAATCATTTGGTTGATTAGTTTTTAAGAAAACAAGTATTTAGTGAAAAAATGGGTTATCGTTTGAATGCGATAACTTAAGTGAAAAACATTTCTTGGATGGGGAAAATCGGATGATCCGTTAAAGAAATAAAAAATTTTGAACCGTGATAAAACAATTTCTTTTCAATCGATTTACTTCAAATTTGGTGAGTTAATAATTTCAGTTATAGAGAATATTTTTGTGAGATTTCGGCAATACCTATTCGTTAATAAAATTTTGCAATAAAATATTAATATTATTTATTCTAATTTTCGCAGTCATGATAACTTGAATAAAAATCTTTTTATCATTCTGAAACTTTGTATAGAACTTTGTCTTGATCATTTGTTGGATGAGTTTTTTTAGTTGGATGAATTATTGGTTAAAGTGATACTATAGTGAGCTAAGTACTATATTATGAAAGCAATATTCTTAACTCTTCTTTAAGTTCTATCTGTTACATCTCCTGTAGTACAATAATTAAAATTATATGACTATCTATTCAAATCTATTGCTCGTTATATTCCCTACATAAAAATAATAATGTTGCCCATGCAGACTGTTAGAAATCCTCTCATAAAACTTAAGTATGCATAATGGTAAAACGATAAATATTGCTCTCATATTCCCTCGTTTTAATGCGCTAAAGACAAGAATGCGGCAAATTTTGTATGTGTGATATCGTGTAGCATATATATTTATCATTTGTTGATTACTATACCAGGTTTAAACGAGAACGAATATAAAAATAATAATTTAAAAATACATTGTATTAAAATTTTTTATTCTTCAAATATCTATGTTAAAGTATTACAATAATGTTTTAATGTAAAATTATGTTTATTCCATGAAGATAAAACTTTTGAAGGATTTGTACGGTGATTCTTGCAAATTTCACAGTGAAAATGTCTATTGCGTGGATAATCAAAGTTGTCTTGATTTCAGGTTTCTTTTATATTTTGTAATAATTAAATACGTTCACTTTTTGTTTGATCCTTAGATCAAATAATTCTTTGTGGTTTGAAATGATTTCGTAAAATATTCGAGAATTCAGCTTTTAAACTGACGCTAACAGAAACTGGTCGTCGTCCTCTAACTTTAATGTGATTTCATCATTTCACACAGACAAAATATACTTTAAAAAATTTTAACACATAATCGTTGATGAGCTGTGCTTAAATAAATCTGAGACTTTATAGAGAAATAAAGTAAATCCTGCTAAAAATTAAGAATCGATATTTATACAGGAATTGATATATACCTTCGAATCGATGCAGTGAACAACGAGTGACTAAATTTCCTCCGTAAAGACGAAATCCCACTATGGTAGAACAATAATTAAGGTTGCTAGGCTATCACCAGTCTTCATAAAGCAACAAAATAAGTAAGCATTTAAGTTAGTAGCGTATAATTAACATCAATATAATCTCTTTTCCAGGAAAAAAGTGAGTACCTCGGTAACCACCCTTTGGTACACAAAGAAAATATAAACCTTTGAGAGACGAAATCCAGCAGAAAATATTGTTAAAAAGGGAAGCCACAATTCGATCAACGTCTCGGAACGCATAAAGGAACTCCCAGTACAAGAGTATTGCGAAAATTGAGGAATCCCCGGGCCAACGTATTAGCGCCCACCACGCCGCTCCACAGACTCAAGCGATACAAGGGCTAAAGCAAGACAGTGAAATCGCTCTTGATAGGGCCCGCACGCTCTCTCTCTCCCTCTCTCTGAGGAACTCTCCTACTACGCGACGTAGCACCCAGGGGAGAAACTTCCTCCTCCTTTTACTCTCCCTCCCTAATGAATTGAGGAGGAACGAATAAAGGGAAGCAGCAGCAGCAGCGGCAGCGGCAGCGGCAGAAGCAGCAGAAGCCGGGAGCGCTACGCAGACATCGGAGGAGGACGACTCGACGAGCCCTATAGCTTCCTCCACCTCCTCCTCCTCCAGCTCCTCCGCGCAGCTCCTCCACCTCCGGCGAGCGGAATTTGCATCTCTCGGGCGAAAATTGAAATGCGCCGCGCCCACCCCAACCCACCGAGCGTACATTCGCTTTGCTTCGCTGCTATACCCGCCCAATGGACAGAGGGGGGCCCGCAGAGCTCGAGCTACAGCTGCGAAGGTGGAGGAGGTGGAGGAGGTGGAGAAGCTGGAGGAGGAGGAGGAGGAGGAGGAGTGCACCGCGAAATGACTTTTATAATAGGACTCGGGTTAATACAGCGCGGTTGCTCTCTCGCAGGCTCGGAATAACTAGAAAGAAGGAAGTGAAAGAGAGCCGGAGAGTGAGCGAGAATAAGAGAGCAGCTGTAGAATGCCCGAGTGTGTTTGTGCGGGAAATTGCGATGCGTTATTTTTGCGCTAATATTATTAGCTGGGGATAATTTTATATATTTATTCTTGCCAAGGAAAAAACGCTTATATTCTCTTTTTCCTTTCTATTCTGCGTAATTATACTTGTTTATACGTAAGTTTGCAATTCTTATTAATATCTCTCTACATTTGAAATTATAAGTCCATTCTGTACCCTTCGAGTTATATAATAATTACATATATGTATTTGATTCCGACAGAAAAAGATGAGATGATGTAGAGTGATAAAGACAATGGACAAGAAAAGAGGTGGCATATAGCGCAGAAATACAAACGGAAAATAAAGAAGCAGAGAGAAGGAGCGAGAGAGATAATAACTATGGTAAAAAGCAATGAGAATAAAGAAAAAGGAAAATGGAAAAATCTTCTTTGCAGCATTTTACGGGAAAAAGACTGGAAGATTTCTTGGCGGTGTACGTGCGGCGAGTAATTTCTTTTTGAATTGACTGTGAAACAAGGCACTTATATAATGTGTGCGAGTTATATATCATGCTTGAAAAGTACTCCTTGCGTAAAATGAGAAGCAAATAAATTTTTCTTGTCTTGAAAATATATTGAAATTAGCATAGAGCTATGCTGCAGCGTGAAATTATGTAAAATTGATAGAAATGTCTTTATTAATCATTATGTAGATCAAATATGAAACAAATTTGGATATATTAATCCGATGTATTTTAGAGATTGTTCACAGTGAGAGATTAGTTGTATTAGCCTCGCCGTATATTTTATATCGGACCGAATTGTATCTATATTCATGAATCCACCCTTATATAGTAAGGTAGTCTTGTTTATACAATTACCTAGATTACATGATTCGAATATGTCTTCCTAATTCGTAATCGAATGCTTTCAAGAGTTTGCGAGATCCGAAATTTTGCGGGTAAAAGCTCGCTCGTATATAGCTCGCCAGATCAAAAGCAAAGCGCTAAGCCATTAGCTGTGTCATTTGCGCCGCAGCCACGAATAGAGTCGCTTATGAATATGCAGGAAATGAAGAAAAAAAAGAAGAAGAAAAAGAAGAAGGAAGAGAAGATGGAGAGGCGGCAGGCGGCGAAAAAGACTTCACGGATAATTATCGCAAAAAGGGATGCGCTCGCGCCACTCGCGAAATCACATGCAGAGAGGGAAATGGATTCCCCCCGTATGTGCGGCCCGCACGCTGCCATGTAAAGCATATGTAAATTCGTGTGTGCGCTTCTTCTTCGAGGCTGCTGTCGCTGCTGCTGCCGCCCGCCACTGTGGCTTGTCGCCGCGCTATAGTAGGAGGAAAATGAAATATGCAAAACAAGCGTGCGGAGACGCGCGCGGAGCCGAGAGCCGAGTCTCGAGCCCCTTTTGCGCCGTGGCTGAGGTGTATAATGCGCCTTTTAAGAGACTGGCAAGAGGAAAAACAGAGCGCGGCCTCTCCTCTATGCGGACCTTTTTCCCTCTCCTGCGCGCTTATTCGCTGCTGCTGCTGTTGCTGCTCTTCTCTCGTTTTTAGGACGATATACGTTTTTGCTTCGATCGCTTGTTTCGACACTATATACGAGTTGGGGCTGCTGCGGATTCTTGAGCGATGTATCGATACGTCATTCTGATCTTTTCGGCCTTGGTTAAGGGAAAATCTCAGAGATATATAATAACAACGTAAAGAATAGTTTAATAATTAAATAAAAATGCAGCAATTTTCCCTACAAATAATAGTTTTTTTTTTAAATCAAGTATGCAACAAAAACTGAAATCGTTTTTACTATGGAATTTTTCGTCGTCTTCATTGGTAAGCGATATTAATTTTAAATCTTATGCAATCAATATTTTGTAAATGATTATGTGTATATATCGGCAGTAAATTCTCTTTTTACCTTTATCTTAAAATATCGTATTCAAATTCCTCGATGAATAAAAGAAATATGTTACCAAAATAATTAAATTTATTTTGAGTGCATCTAATTAACGTTAAAAAGAAGTCATTAAAAACGTAAGTAATTTAATCCGTACAGGTAGACATTCAGCAAATTAGAAAAATCGTAAATTTAACATTAAGGAACTTAAGAAAAGTCCTGTAGAATTCGTAATGAGAATTGGATTACTACAACCGTAGTACCCAATTAGGAGAAGTAGGAATATTACAGAAGAATCTAAATAGCTTAATTGTACTTCAGCCAACCTTCAAACTTCTTATTACTTCCATTGCATCATTTTGGAATAACTAGGTAATAATAAAATAATTTACTGTATAAGCACAAAATAGTACCTTGGGTGCCAAGGGTGTAAAGTGGGCTTCCTTAGATCGTGTAATGCAATCACACAAAGTCAAAAAGCCCAGTGAACCCTTTTTGCACACCATATTATTTGTAAAACAAGAACTACAACCACGCGTTGCTTGGGGTATTTTTGATTGTCAGCTACTTAATATTTTTTGTAACACAAGAACGGTTTATCGTTGAAGCTAGTTTAAAGGGCCTGTTTTAGACCGGTGGATGATAAATGTTAAAAAACAACCGTTGCAACGAGGAGCGAGAGATTTACAATTTTTATATCGCACTAAAAGTGTTTAGGAAATTTTAAGATAAATCAAAGATATTTTTTATCAAATACATTTTATATTTACTATTATTTTATATTATTTTATATTTCCACAATAAAAACGAATACTTGCTAAACGAATATCTATATAAATTTGTTTTATTGGACCTCGTGTAGTTGCATTTGTTGAGTCGAAGGCGAGCAAGCATAAACGGAAGGTTCGGTCCAAAAAAGCCCACTTTACGCCCTTGGCACATAATATTATATTATTATTCTATTAGTTATTAAAGTCCAGTGTAATAAACGAAGAGAATTTTTTGATAAAAATTACTATAAAAAATTAACGAAACTTTATCGTACTGTTTGATAAAAAAATATCACCGATGTCTCAGAACAATTTGATGCAACGCAAGGTTAAAAAGCCCTTGATTATGTATTATGTTATTTCAATAATCTTATATAATTATTACATATAGTGACACAAATAACAACAGAAACGAAACAGCTTAGACTCGTGAGAATCAGCGAAAATTCGCGAACTAACAACAGCAGCAGCGGGAGATTCGCGACAATTTAAAGACTTTTCGGGAGTCGGCAGTCTTAATAACTTCACCAGCGTACGTAGGACTTATTTTTATATTTTTCTTGGGTGGGCTCGGGGGGCACGACATTAAAAATCTCGGGGACTAAACTTTCGACATACATTTAAGTTAAAGCCGCTCGGTCCCTCCTCCCCACCAGAGCCCCTCTTACTCGTATAACGTCGTACAGCATAACACTAGCCGCCCTCGGGGCGAGTGCAGCAGCAGTAGCAGCAGCGGCAGCCGCGCCGAGCTGTCTCTTGAATAAAAATCACCCTCAATGGCGGCACTTTACTTTAGTGCGCGCAGGCCGTCGAGGGGGGGAACGGAGAGATCCGCCGCGCGCGCGCGCGCGAAGCTTTAAAGCGACGGTCTGGAAGATCTCGACGTTTTTTCCCTATTCTTTCTTTCGCTTATAGGTTGCGCGCGCTGCTTTTTTTTCAACTTTTAGGTTATTCTTGTCATGTGTTAGTTTCGCCTAACTGCACAGTTTAGATTGTCGAAACGTCGTCTACGCCAAAATTTCAACTATCTTACGTAAAGGTTGAGGAGTATAAAATGAATAAGTAATCTGTGCTTGTAACGAAAATTAATAGTTAGTGTAAATACTTCTTTAAACCCAAGCCTCGACCAATCGACACGCAAGCAGCTCTGACAGCGTAGAGTACCGCGTCGTTGATTAGGACCAAGTGGAAACATAAATATAGTGACGTTAAAAAGAAACTAGGTAGCATAAGCATTACTCTTAACTTCTGAGAAAGTAATGCGTCTGTTACTACTTAAATATAAGTAGTAACTACCAGTGCAGTATATAGCGAGTATAAATCTCTGTATAAGTTCAATCTATAATCTTACATATTATTTTTAATGACTGCAGTTATTCTTTTACAAACTAAAGTTTAATATATTCGTATAAGATATCAACGAAATATCATAAAAGCATTTCGATTCAATTAACTGAATGCTAAAAAGAGAAAAGAGTAGCACTATCTGTTAGTAGAATAGCAGTAAGAAAAAAAATTTAATTTAAAATATCATTGAGGCGGTATAATCAATTTTATAAAGGGCTTCAATTTATTTTAATGCCGCGCCTCGGAGATCAGGACTGAAATATATACGTATATACAGGCAAAGAGACACACATAGGTAAGGCCGCGCCTCTTAAACGGCTTAAAGCCAAATTAAAACGCAAAATGATCGCTTAGCACGAACAAAGTTATATCCCCCCCAAGAGAAAACGACGACTCCCGTCTCTCTGGCGATACGACTTCATTACCCCCACTTCTTCCTTCAAAAACATCCTCTCTCTCTCTCTCTCTCTCTCTCTCTCTCGGAGTTGCACTTTGCACGTGTCAATGTACATGCGCACTTACTTCGGAATGAGAGAGCGGCGAGAGAGAGATGCAGAGAAACGCCATTTCCGGCGCTAAAATTGCTTGTAGAATTAATTCTGTCGGAGAGAGCCTTAATTCGGGTAAACTGTAAGGCAGCAGCGGCAGCCTAGACACACAGCGCTGCGAGTCTCCCATCATTGACACGGAAAATTGAAATAACCGACGCGCAGAGAGGAGAGACACATTTGGAGGGAAGAGAGGGAGGGGGAGAATTATAAGGTTTGCCGGCAAAATGCACCGGAAGCCGGCGGCGATTCATTTAATTTTTTGGGGCGATCGTTATAAGTTGCGCGCGGGTAATCGGCTTTGCGAACGGAGAAATGAATATACTTCGCGAGAGCGGGAATTTGGAATTTGAATAATGAGAATTGATTGTTCAGACCGAGGACATCTGGAAATTACCTTTTTTTTTTACTTAAGGAGCAATGTACCTATATTTTGTTGCAAAAAATTAATCGAGACTATAGCCTTGTCATTTAGTGAATAAAGTTTTACTTTAATTATGTCAACTATACAGTTTCATAATTATAAGTCTTTCATCCTTAACTACTTTATTAAAGGTTTTAATTTCATATCGATATTTAAAAATGTTAATTTAAAATAAATTAATATTTAAAATATAACAAGTAAAAAGTTTACCTATAATAAATACTAAACAATTTGGTGTAAAATATAGACATATAATTTATGACTAAAATATGACGAATAGCATTTAAAGAATTTGTTACTGTTTTAAATTATTTTTTCTGCAATTACTGACCTAATAATTAAGATTTGAAATATTCAATAAAAATATCTATTTTTAGTAATAAAGTATAAAAATAATTTAAAAAATCTAAAAGTTATGAAAGCACCAGTGAATGATTGTTTATAAATCTAAATGGCTGTCCTGGCTATTCAATAGTATTCATTTATCACATTTTTTGTGATGAAATGATAAATTATACTTCAAATTTTGAGAAAAATAATTAAATCTTACAACGAACCAGTCATTACTTTCGTTCAAAAATGCATACAAAAAACATTGCTGCTTCGAAAATTCACATCGTATGCTCACCTATAGTTGACGCAGAAGTATTAAAGATAATTGTTATACGTTTTTTTCTTTTTTTTTCCTTTTTTTTTCTTTTTAAAATATTACGTGCATTGTGAAAGTGAAGTCATCGTAGGCAATTTCAAATAGATAATAAGGAAGTAAAGAGAAGGAAATAAAAAACCGTTATAAGTAGCAGGTATAGAAGGTAGGTACAAAGGCAAATTAATTTTTTGCGCGATTATGAAAAGGCACGGAATGCATTGTGACCTTGGAATTACTCGCCGAGCATAAATCATATACAATTACTGTGTGGCTCTGCGATTTCTACACGAATACAACTATTACGTTCTATTGTCGACCAATAATATTGAGAAGGCACAAAAGTTGCAGTGTCACGGCTTAACCAGCAACGTTCAAAAAGAATAATGTTCGACAGCTACGTGTAGTCGCAGTTTTAGTTTAGCGCAGATCTTTGGAGGTGCAAGACACACCTATCGCATCTGCCTCGCGAACGACTTACTCCGAAGTATCCAGATTAAACATTGTACTGCATTAAACTAGTTGCGATTTTTGATAAATATAAAGAGTTTAAAAAATGGATCGTTGGGTAGGAAAAGTTGCAGTTATTACTGGAGCATCATCCGGAATTGGTTTACTCACGGCTAAGGCTTTGGTTCAGAAAGGAATGATCGTTCTTGGCTTAGCTAGGCGTAAAGCAAAAATGGAGGTATCGATAACAACGATTCAAACGATTAACAATAAAAAAAAAACGAGAAAAATATAATTACAACAAATTTTGTAATAGAGAGCAATATATAAACATCAAATGGAATTTTGAATCTTTAGGAAGGTATGAAGAACGTAAAAGGAAGGGGAGAGTTTCATGCTATAGAATGTGACGTATCGAAGGAGGAGAGCGTTATCAAAACATTTGAATTCATTAAGAAACACTTTGGAAGTGTGCACATTCTGGTGAACAACGCTGGTATGATGAATAAGGGCCCAATGATAGGTGAGCAAATTAATATATCAAAATTTTTTTGCAATTAAGTAAAGGTCGATAAATATAAAACAGTTTTATTTGGACTTTGATTACTCCTCTTTACGAAATGCATTAGAGGTTAGATAAAAGGTTAGATACAAGCTTAGATAACCTTTGTTCGTTCTATAACAACGTCTGATATAATTATTTATAAAAAACTGAATATATTTACTTTCTAAATCTAAAAAAGTAATTTTATAAGTTTAATACTGAATCTATCGTTCCTTTTTATTGTTCTATAAGGTGAAAGGCTCAATCGATCATCATGGAACGTAAAACATGGAATGTTCTTTTACGTTCCATGATGATCGATTGAGCCTTTCACATTATAAAAAAGTAATTGTTTATACTTTAAAAATTAAAATATCACTCTTTTGTAAAACTTAAGTGCTTCCCAAATATAAGAGCTCAATTTTAACAGTATAAAGGTAAGTTTTAAAAATCACAAACTGTTTAGTTGTGAGCATGACTTTATGTTTTATACAAAACACAAGATACTGTCCAAGTGTCTCAGATAGCAGTTACTACTAAAATACACCTATTATATAGAAAAAATAATTGTTTTAGATATACCAAGTAAGTCACTAGAGGATACAGTAAATATCAACATATTAGGATTGCTGTATTGCACCAGAGAGGCCGTAAAACTAATGAAAGGGGGAAATCATGAAGGACATATAATAAACGTAGGCAGGTACGTCAATCGAATATTCTTTTCCATAAATAATTGGCTATTAGTTATCAAATGAATAAAAAAGTTAAAGTTGTTTTTTTATAAAATATGATTGCTCATATTATAAGTATCTTGTACTTGTAAATATCTCTTCTAAAATGAAGTCAAGCCCTATAATAATATCAACGTCATCGTACTGTAAGAAAATACAATCTATTTTGACAAGAAATTATCTGCTTAGCTATTTAGGCCACAAGGTGCTAAACGTGGTAGGATTTGAGTTCAACGTTTATCCAGCGACCAAATTCGCAGTGCGAGCGCTTTCTGAAACATTGCAGAATGAATTGTGCAACAGCAAGATTCGCGTGACGGTAATTATCAGATATTGTCGTGGGGAAACGTTTAGGCTTGTAATTACATCGAGTACCGGTGGTATAACGTGTTCTTTTCTTTTTGTCCGTTACTTGCAGCACATAAGTCCGGGAGTAGTGAAGACCGAGTTCTTCGATGTCGCAGGCGCAGATTCGGCATTCCTCGAAGCAAACGCGGGACTCGACTCGGAGGACGTCGCCGACTCCATCGTCTATGTCATCGGTACCAAAGCCCACGTTCACATTCCTGAACTTACCATTCGACACTTGGAGGATCATTACCGATGAAAGTTTATTGCTGATAGGTGGCCTTTATTTAATAATATGCTTTCCGTTTATTGCACGCGTGTAATCATTTAATATGACTATATAATAACCGAACAATTGTTTTTAAAAATTATGAAGAAATCTGTGATAATATTGTCAGACGCTGTAAAATATATTAAGAAAGGAATTCAATGATTTTAGTATCAATAAAATAAAACTTTTATTGGTGTACAAGTTTCAAATATTTAACTGCAATCGATTACAAAATTTGTGAGGTCAGTTTCAAAGCTTTCAATGAATCTTTATTTTATTAAAATCAATTGCAAACTAAGAATGTTTGAGTCATATAAAATCAGGTAACAGGACATCTTAAAAAAATAAGAGTTAGACCATAATAAATTATTCAGTAAGTTGACCTTATTATGTTTTTAGACATTCTTTTTCAACGAGTAACTCTAACAAGTAACACTACCCAGGTGCTACTCACCGAATCAAATCAAACTTTGCATACATATAGAACATTGAAAAATATTACACAAGCATTTTTTTATATCACCCCAAACTCTTTTTTAAGCGTAAAAACCTTGACGACGTAATATAGGAGTGGCAAACGGTAGCGGAGTATAATAGTATAAGTAACGGAGCGACAAAATATTTCCTTAAATAAAATATTTTTTATAAAATTAAGATGTCCTTTAAATAAGCATGAAGGTCATAGTCAAGGTCAAAATCAAAGTCCCCATTAGATCCCTCGTTGAAAGTTACTTTAGGTATGACCTTAACCTTTAAAAAATATTTTTTTTATGTAAATAATTCGTCGCTCCGTTACTTGTTTACCCACCTCTATACTACACAGTCAAGGGTAGTTTTTACCCTTAAAAAGGAGTTTAGGCAGATATTAAAAATAAGTATCTAATATTTTCCAATTTTCTATTTGTATGCAAAGTTTGATTTGATTCGGTGAGTGGCACTTAGGTAGCGTTATTTGTAAGAATAGCTTATGTATTAAATTGATAATCAAAATATAACACTTCATAGATTCAGCTGAGTAAGAGATCTTATAATACTAATTTATACAATATCAAAAAACAGATATATATGAAATAAAAATAACTTTTGTTTATGTTCAAATTTTTTTAGAGTGACTTATAAATGGTACTAAAAATACAATAAAATATTACAATAAAATTTTTTTATATATAATAATGAAGAAGCCAAAGATAATTTTTGTATAATGCAAGTCTTGTTCCCATTGATCACATAATTTCAAATCCCAACCACTTTATTCCAAAAGAGTGTAGCGTTCGCCTCAAATCCAAGCCATTATACGCGGCGTATCTCTGAAACCGCAGTCGCCTCCCTGACCACCTCTCCCTATTCTCGCTCGGCACGTGGCGTGTGAGTCATTTGGCAAATAATTCAAGGTCACGCGAGGACTTTCCCCCTCCGACTCTTTCTCGCCCTCGTATATATACGGCGACAATAATTTAGCAGCTCGTGACATTTCATACATATGAAAGCTTCGTATATACGTACACTATCTCGCTCGCTCTCTTTCTCTCTCTCTCTCTCTCTCTCTCTCTCTCTCCCTCTCTCTCTCTCTCTCTCTCCCCCTCGTATTCTCGGAGGTGCTGTAAAGCGAGAGAGAGAGAGAGAGAGAGATCTTCTTTGAGAGGGACGAATTAATTTGCCGAGAGCCTCTCTGCTCCGTTTATGGGGAGAATGACAGCGAGCGCCAGGCGCCATCTGCTGAATCCTTGCGCCTCAGTCGCCATTCGCCCATGTGCAGAAGAGCTTGGATCGACTTGTTTTAGGAGCTTTTTATGTGACCGTTTGGAGTGTCTGTGATACCCTCCCATTGCGGAACCTTGGCTGATGAAAAGGAAGAAGTATTTTATTTATAATCATATGAATTTGACTGTCCTGCGTGATTATGCAATTTATTTAAATAGGTTATTCACGTCGATTTTGTAATCTTCGACTATCTTAAAAAATTCAAAAAATTTCTTAGCTGTATAGCTAAATGCAACTTGCTCTACAACAGTCATTTTAATTTATCCAGAGAGCAATAAAAATTAAACACGCTCTTCTTAATTACAAAGGAGTGCCAGAAACGGTTGATTTATTAGGTTTTCTCAGCAGTCTAAAATTACTGGTTGCATAAAAATGTGCGCGAAATTAAAAAAAAACCAGTAAAAATTTTATATTTTCTGCATGCTTTATTATTTACGAAAACCTTGAAATAAGTAAATTCATAACTTAAATCCTGCTTGCGTTCATTGGCCACCTGACTCATTGATAGTTACTCGGAATCTATACCATCTCAGACTTAAAAACTACACTCCACAAACGCAATAACAGCAACAACAACAGAAAGCAGAGGGGAGAGAGAAAAAAAAGCTTAAATTGCTTGTCAGAGGCGCAGGAACTTATAATTCTGCGTCATTTCGCGGGCGCGCCGCTCGTTTAACGAGGGCCGCTCTCTTTATCTCTCCCTCTCTCCTGTTTTACGAGGTAAGGAGGGCGTAAGACGCGCAGAAGAACGGCGCCGCCGCCGCGAGTCGCTGATTGCCGCGGGGACTGGTCCCCCTATATAGTCCTTTATTCCGAGGCCTCTGTCTTTTGTCAAGCGTGAGTCTTATGGTCTGTGAAACCGCAAGAACATTATATCTTTTTTTTCTTGTCCTTACTGCTGCGCTGCCGAATGATTCAATGAATATTCAATGCCGATTCTATTGCGCAGAATAGGAATAGAACCTTTTTCGTTAAATTCTTCGCGTTTATGTGTTGCATAAGTTTAATGCAATATATACTTTGCGCAAAATAAATAATATGATAACCAGTAAGTAAGCAAAAATGAATGGCGTGCAGGCCGATATTAATTTACTGACCGCTTAGCAAGGTAAAGTCTATAGTATTGCATTTCTTACTAAAAGACAAGCAGTTTTTTTTAAACTAAAAAATATGGCATTTTTACGGCAAATCTTTTATTCACAGTCACACGTTGTGCACGCGCTGCGTCCTTCGCAAATTCTTTATTTTTTTTTCAAGTTCCAGCTTAGCAACGATAAGAGAGAGAGAGAGAGAGAGAGAGAGGGTCGGTGAGGGAGGTGAGCATAGGGCACTCCCAGGGGAAAAGTATATTCCATGCGTCCACAGAAGCACAGTGACGGCAATGGGTGCAGAGGCGCAGGGGGAGGCCCATGGAAGTTGTTAACCGCCTATATTGCTCGTTTTCTCCTCTAGGCTCTGCTTGAGCGCGGGTGACAAATGGCACGTATTTACCTTGCGGCCGAGGCGCGCGCGCGGCGCGGCGCGATGCATCGCAGACGAAAAGAGAGTAGAATGACGACGTATAGCCCGAATGCTCGGGAGGAAAACGAGAGCTTTTCGTCTTAGTGGGGCCTCGTGCTATTTTGCTTTCTTCTGACCAACTAATTCTTTCTTCCTTCTGTAGTTTTCTCGTGTGTTTTCTTTTGTACGCTTTATTATTCGGAGCTATAGTTTATTCTTGCATTATTCATTTTTTTTATAAGATTCTGTTTTTTAATGGCTTAACTTACGTAATCCACTATTGATTATTTCCAAAAGTTATGAAAATCGACAGTGTTTGGATATGATCTACTACAATATCGCATTCATTAAAAGTGACATTCACCATAGTATATAATACTAAAATCAAAGACCAAAGCAAAAGTAAACTGTGAGCCACAAGTTCATTATAAGCCTAGCGCATGGATGTTCCACAGTATTATTTCCCGCGTCCAACATTTGCAAAGCGAAAAGCGCATTGATACACACACACACACACACACACACATACACACACAC
>UELV01177112.1:5778-16628 GCA_900490015.1 Megastigmus stigmatizans | reverse complement strand
GAGAGAGAGAGAGAGACGGAGGGTCTTGTACGGGCATCATCTCGGCGCGCGGGATTTAGTGGGTGCGGCCATAGGGATAGAGTGTGATATTGAGAAAGAGGTATTTGGACTCGCGTATTTGAGTGTTTTATTGTGGCGTGAATGGTTAGAGCAGGGAATTGTAATAGGGCAACGTGAGGTGGTGAGAGAGATTATGTGACTAATAAATATTAATTTTTGTCGGTAATTGGTAGAAATACTTTGTGCGGGTGTTTCCCCGTATTCCCTCCCCTTTTCTTTTTAGTGTAGCGCGAGTTTGTGTATTGCGATATAGGGATTCCTAGGTACGGAACGAGTGGCCACGCCGAGCTGAGCGGGAATTCGAAGGAATTTCGTAGGAGCAAATTTCGGAAGGGTTCTGCGTACTTAGTATACGTAGTTTCGAGATTTTTCCGGGTTTTTCAGGTTTTTAACGGGGAATCTGGTGCAGAAGTGGACCACTGGGAGCGTCAGTCTCTCGGTGACGTTCGTTTCGACGGAACTTCCTCTGGGAAAGGTGTTTCAGGAGCTGGTGGGGCAGAGAAAGGGGATTCGCCTGGCGCCCTTATATATATATCTATAAATTTACATATTAATAAATTTTTGGCGAATCTTTCGGGTTTAGTAGTACTGAACGGGAACGAGAGTACGGTAGGAGAAATTCTAGTTAGAATTCGTACCTGCCCAAAGTACCGTGTCACAACACAATCCAAATCAGTATTTATTGTTAACTCGCTTGAACTCATTTATGCTACATAAGTCGTAATTTTGTATTAACGCTACCTTAGTAGACGATATTAGCTGATTTGCTCCTTCGTGGCATGGATCTCCATAGGTTGAGACAAAGTAAATAATATTGTCTCCTCTGCATTGCACTAATTCTCTGCTCTCTATAATATTATTTCCGCTCTTATTAGTAATGCTTGACTTACATCCAAAACTCTTACTGGTACTCGACGATTCACGTTGACCGATTTCCTTAACTTGTAATGGCTGTGAACAATTTTTATCATTAATAGAATGTGATTTACTAGTTTCCTTTGCTTCTTCTTCTGACGAATTTGCGAAATCACTATCATCGTCGCTGGTTTTTGTTGGATTCGTTTGTAATTTAGGATTTTTAGACTTCATTTTTTTCTTTGGTTTCCCTTTTTCGCTAATGGTCTGCATATCTCGGCTTCTACATCACCATTGTCTGCACTACTCTCAGCGTAATTAACCTGGGGTTTATTTCATCTAATCTTTTCCCTACATCTTCACATAAAATAGTTCTTGAATTTTCCTCAGCTAAATTTTTATTATGGTCAAGATTTGTGTTTTCTAATTGTTTTTGCTTACGTATTACAACGTTAATTTGCCTTGAGGCAACCCGGTTGCGTGAAAGTGCGTCAGCGTTTACATTCAATTGTCGTAGTTTATATAACACGGTATGGTCGAATTCTGATAATTTAAATTTCCATTTCTGCACTCTGGTGTTTAAATCTGCGGTTTTGAACCAAACTAGTAGCTGGTGATCCGTTACTATAAATATCTTTTTTCCATAAATGTATGATCTAAAAATTTTAACGCTTTTAACCACTGCTAAAGCTTCCTTTTTATAAACTTCGTGTGATAACTCTGGGCCTCTTAACACGCGTTATGTATTGGCTATTGGCCTGTCTTTTCCTATCTCTCCCTGGGATAGTACACCGCCTAAAGCATATCCAGACGCATCCGTCGTTATATTAAAAGGTTTAGGGAAGTCTGGAAACTGCAGCAAGGGAGGATTGCATAAAGTTTCTTTGAGGTTATTAAAAGCTACTTCAAGTTTATCATCCCAATAAAAGACAATATCTTTTTGTATTATAACAATTTTGTTAAAGGCTTACTTATTTGAGCAAAGTTCGCGATAAACCTGCGGTAATATCCGGCTAACCCAAGAAACTGTCGGACGTTTTTTCTGTCCTTTAATTTACGGAATTCCTTGACCGCTTCGACCTTTTTCGGGTCCGGACTAAGTCCTTCCTTACTCAATACATGTCCCAAGTAACTGACTTCACGCTCCAAAAGTCACATTTACTCAATTGTATTTTGAGATTGTCTTTTCTTAATCTCGCCATTACAGTGTTAAATTTTTCTTCATGTTCTGCCAATGAATTACTGCATATTATTAAGTCATCAATATAAACGAATATACCATCTCTACCCGGTAAGTTACTCGATACTCGGTCCATTAATCTTTGGAAAGAGTTGGCTGCTGTTATGAGTCCAAATGGCATTCTAACGAATTCATAATGTTCATACGGTGTACTAAACGCTGTTTTATGAGCGTCTCGCGGATCCATATGGAGTTGATGGAATCCTGACGCTAAATCTAGAACCGTGTAATAATTGTACACTCCTACTTGGTCGAAAATCTCGGAAATATTATGTATTGGATAAGCATCGCTCACAGTTTTTTCATTGAGCTGCCCAAAATCCAAAACCATCCGCCATTGGGGTTTTCCACTTGAATCCACCTTTTTAGGGACAATCCAAACTGGAGTATTATATCCTGATACGGAAAGTTTTACAATTCCTGCATCTAAAAGTGGATTGATTTGTCTGTCTACTTCTTCTCTAAGTGAAAAAGGGTACTTGTATTGCTTAGGATTCGCAGAGTAATCGTCGGTAGTTTCAATTCTATGCATTACTACGTTTGTACAACCCAATTTGTCGAATTTTAGGTGAAAAATATCTTTATTTACGTCAACTAGTTTTTCTACATGCTTTTTATAAACACTATCTAAACGTTCAAGATTAAGAAACGATTTTAAGATCTCTATCTTGTACATTTACGTTAAATGCATATTTAAATGAGGTTATTGGGCTGTAGTTATTTACAAGAATGTCTTCTCTGCAAATATTCAAATCTGAAAAAATTTCTAGCTGTGCTACCTGATAATAATGACTGGAGAAATCACTTCCTGTGTCGGTTTCATCGTTGCTGGTAATCGCTATGTCGTAGTCATTATAATATTTATCGAGTTCCAGTAGACTTTTGTCCCTGAAACTCGCATCCTCGCCTGTATCTGATTTTACAGTAGAGAAGTTACAAGAAATGTCTATTTCAGTATTATTCTCGTAAGTTTTTAAATTTTCTATGCTGTTATATTTAGAACTAAGATCGTTAAACTTTAACATTGCGTATTTGTCTTTAAATTTTAAAATTTTATCCTCGAAATCGATAATTGCTTCCGACTCCGTAAAAAATGTTGATCCTAAAACTCCCTCGCAAGGTATTTGAAAATCGTTTGGAACTACCTGAAAAATGGTTGGCACTCCATACAATGTGATTTCCACAGTACCCCCGTTTTCTATTAAACCATTACCTATTCCTTTGAACCAGGCTAGGTTTGATTTATCTATCTCACAATCTATTGGTAGTAAATGGAATTTAATCAAATTAGCTTCTGATCCAGTATCGATCATGAACTTTCCCGCGCTACCTGACGGAGGATTCATAATATTGACGAAAGGTATATATTTTTCACTTTCATTACTTTCAATATTGGTAATTCTATGCGACTCGGATTCGAAACTTGGGTTAATAATAATTTGCCTGTAAGTTATACTTTAACTACCAATAATCAACTTTTTCTGCTTAAAGTCTATCTTTGCTCCAGCACTTTTGAAAAAATTTGATCCTAAAATTCCGCTAAAAGGAATCTGAAAATCATTTGGTACAAATACGAACTCGATAATTTTCCCAAATAACTTGATTTTTGTCAATCCCAACGACTTTATGGGATCTGCAGAAATTTCTTTAATTGTAGTTTTTAATGATTTATTGAAATATTCTAGACTACTTAAAAAACCTATTCTTATTATACTCACTTCTGATCCTGTATCTAACCGAAGATCTATTCTAACGTCTAAGTTCGGGTTCCTGAATACAATAAAAGGGATTAATTTGTTTAGTAAATTCAATTCAACGGTATTAACTCGTCTAAAATGTTTCTCGTTTACATTGCGTTGGTCGAGCGCTGGGTTGGTTTCGTGGGATCTCTCTCTGCGCTCTGTTTCGAGAGACCCTCCTCGTTTCCCGCCCCTTGTCTTAGAGCATACAGTTTTTTTCCTACATACGTCTACTGTATGGCCTTAGAATCCGTAGAACTCACAGGTTTTCTCGGTTCTTGCTCTTCTAAAACATGTAGCAGCTGTGAGTACAATCTTCTCACAAATCTGGCACGTTAAATTACTTCGTGCTTGCAATGGATCTGAGTTCTCTTGGCGCTGTCTGTTCAGAATGTAACATTGATTCATTGATTTGGCAAGATCTTTGCCGCGTTGCCAGAAATTATCTGCCTTGCGTCCCGGCCTTTCGCAATAACTACATTTGATGAAATCCTTGCAGGTACCAGCTTCATGTCCCTCTTCGCGACATAACTGACAAGTAAAAACTTTTTTCTTTTGTAGTTTAACTTCCATATTTTTGTGATGAACTTTACGTAAAGCCTTCAGAGCTGCTAATTTCTTCTCGATGGCTATGGCGTCCTTCAGAATATCGTCGACTGTGTTCGTTGCTGTTATTCTCTGTTCTATTTCGCTTTTTAAACCTCTTTGGAAGCAATCTACTATGTTTTTTTTTTTCTACTGAAGTTCGGAAAGTCGCTTCTATCATTCCGTTATTGGACAATTTTCCTGCTTCAAGGATTTTCTCACATAACTCCTTGATCTTGTTAGCGAAAGCTACTACGCTTTCATTATCATGCTGGTACAGATTATCTAACTCGCCTAAAAATTGTGTAACAGTCTTCGCAGGTGCGTATATGTTTCTTAAATAAGTTTTCAACGCGTCAATATTGTCAAACATTTTCCCCAATACTGCTTGTCGCGCCTCACCGAATAGCTTGCTTCTGACAAGTTTGGTTAAATTTCCTTCTGCTGCTGGGTCAACCATTTTCTTTGCCTCGTTGCATCCTTGCAGAAAATGGTTTAGCGGTATGTTGCTACTGTCAAAGTCGGGCACTACCCTGACTGCATCTTTGATCGATACAATATGGCTAGACTGTAAATTTACATTTACTGCCTCGTTTGCCGTAATGAAATCGTTTTCCACCTCCTCGTCGGAAATGTCTTCAACGGAAGGATTATACCTAATGGTCTGCTAAAGATGTGAATCTTTTGAGCCTCCGCTTGTGTACGATTTTAAACTCCTATAGTCGTCCACCTTGTCTCGTGCAAGTTTATTTTGCGGGACGAAAGGATTGTATGACAAAACTTCGTTCTTCTTTTTCTCGTCCAATAGAGCTTGGTTACGTATTATACGCCCTTGACTCATATGAACAAGTGATACTTCCTACTTAATTTTTTTATTATAGTAACAAGGAAAATCTATCTTACAGGTTTAGAAGTGCGTATATTATTCCTTAATTGATAGTTTGTTGAAACTCACATTGATATCCACTAACTGCGTCTCTAACTTTTCTAATCGGTTGTTAATCTGTACGTTATCCTTCACGCTTTTCCTAATGTGTTCTCCAAGAACTATTCGTAGCTTCACCTGCTTGTCGAAAATTCGCTGGAAATTTGTACTCAACTAGTTGTTCGCAAGCAGTTCTGAGTGATGTACTTTCCGAAACTCGGCTATACAATCACTCAGATACTTAGTAGCGTTGCTGACGCTCTAATTCCAAATCTCCAAGCGATTCAATCTTTCGAATAATTCGCCTATTTGTTGCCTTAAGTAGTTCTCGGTAGGGGACTCGTTTACAAACGATATCATTTATACGAGAAGAAATTTATTAGGTTTTCAAACAACTGATACATACCCCACCTGCCTTATATCAGGTGTATTTATTGCCGCGATAACCTCCTGGTTTTGACGTGGTGCTACCCGATGTGCTGCGGTTCTATCTACTCTATTTGCCGCTCGCCTTATGCTGGGTGCTGCTTCGTCAATTAAGTCAATTACCCGGATATTCCATTGTTCTACTACTCGAGCCTGTCGGAAGAATAAAAAAAAGTATTGTTATATATATTCTTTTTTTGTCTATTTGTTGTTTGGTCCCTAGTTCTTTGGTTAATCTATATCGATTACCTCGATCTGTGGTTGCTTCACGGGCCGTTCCCGTCGAATGGGTACAATCGCTGCCACTATTCTTGCTCCGGTGTTCTCTACGCGTTCTGGCAATGGCCATATCGGGCGTAGTTGCACCGTAGCTGCTTGTGTTCGTTCTACACGTACTTGCTGTTGAATTGCAGGCTCTTGTGGACGTACTACAGGTACTTGCAGGCTCGCATTCCTGGCATTAATTTCATTTTGTTGCCTCCTTTCTTCCAAAAAATGCGGCGTGCTCTGCCCTGCAATCTAAACCGGCTGCTGCAAAAGACCTTTTACGCTCGGCGTTAATTCTTCTTCCTACATTGCCAAATTATTGAAATTATCCACTAGAAGGTAAAAGGAAATATTGTTTAGTTTTTTTTTATTTCAAAGAAAAATAACCTTGTCTATGCAGAAGTTATACGCTGAATTTTCTAAATTGAAGAAAAAGATTTTTATATATATTTTTTTCGAAATGTGATTGTTTTAAATGGCCATTGCGGATCTAATTTTTCTCAACCCACAACATAACAAATCCCTTCGGGGCCTCCATTCAAAATATCTTCTATGTGACGTCCTAAAACATCCACCAGGTGTATATTGTTATGCCGCACGAATCCTAACTAAAGGATTAGCCGCGTTTGTTGTGCTAATTTTGAGCCAACGTCCGAAAACGCTATACCTCGAGGAATTTCTAGATGAGAAGGTATAGACGCAAATACTAGTCGGCAATTTCTCAAATAACTAAATAATCGCGTGGCAATACCCTAAAAAATTTCCCCTTTCTCGGGCTTGCCCTTTCTCTATCCTTCATGTGATAGAATCGATTAGTACCTATTAGAAGTCCACGATTATACTTATTAGATTTTTGAATATTAACTAATAATATTTACAAGGAACTGTGTCTATTCAATACACAATTATAACCTTGCACGATTTCAAATATATGACTATAATTTTCGCACGGAACTGTGTCTATTCAATACGCAATTATAACCTTGTATGATTTTAAATATTTTATTACAATTTTCATAAGGAACTGTGTCTATTCAATACATAATTATAACCTTGTATGATTTAAAATATATTATTATAATTCTCACATGGAACTGTATCTATTCAATACATAATTATAACCTTGTATGATTTTAAATATTTTACTATAATATTTACAAGGAACTGTGTCTATTTAATACACAATTAAACCTTGTATGAATTTAGATATATGATTAATAATAAGGAACTGTGTCTATTCAATACACAATTAAAACCTTATTTGAATTTAGTTATAAACAAAATTCTTCAATAGAAATAGAAGGTAAATAAAAATATAAAAGACTTAATTCAAAAACTCACTTTGATTTATTTTGGTTGTTGGTTGTACACCCGGAAAAACTTCATTCACGAGAGAGTTTAAAAAGATACAATTTGGATGCTTGCTGCCGTTTGTGACGTTCTAATGATTCTGCCCTGTGACGTTCTAAAGATCCCAATACTGGTAGAATGCTGAAGTATAGATTTCGTAGAGTGCTGCATCTGATTTGCTTCGTGGAGTGCTGAGTGTATAGTGCTGAATTTGGGAATGCGGGAGTAAATGCGTGCCGTGCACAATTTTCCGGCTGTATTTATACCTGCTCGGCCTGCTCTGCGCGAAAAATCCCTTAGCGTCGGGGTGGGAGTAGTACCGCTTTCCTTGCCGCTCTCATAGCTCCTTACGTTAGGTAGTTTTTAACATTGTCTTGGATTTTAAATTTTACAAGAATTTACTGAGTGAAATTAAGAACTTTTAATAACCGACATACTGATAATGATTACTTTAAACATGCATATTCTGTGACTAAACTGAATAAACAATATCTATTTAGCTTTGTGTGATAAAAAATGTTAAAAATAGTATTTAAAAATTAAGTGCATTATTTGTTTCTTATTTTCACTTTTACATATGACAATTATTACTAAAATAAACATTAAACTACCCGCGTAACATTAAGAATTAATACACTTCTATTTTATGTAATCGTCATTATTACTCGCTTTATTACTATTTATAATTATATGAAAAAAAAAAAACTATAACGTTAAATTAACATTATACTTGTTGAAGGTTCAATTTACATTGCTGCAATAGTATAACAATAATCTTTTTTTAAAAATATTAATAGCAAAGTATATGAATTTTTGGCGATCATGTGTAGGAGGTGTACTTGATGCAATTAGAGAGCGGAAAAGGAAAGGATGCGGTTCGTCCCGGGATTGTAGACTGTACTCGTCAGTAAGGCTGTGCGTCTACAATCCCTGCATTAGACACTAGGGATACTCAGGGAGGCTACTATTCGGGCTTATATAGTAACCGGACAGATTTTCTGTCAGTTGCCAGAGGCCTGGGGTATAGCTCGTCCGCGTAGCGGGCACGGCGCGAGATACTGTAGAGCGCGGGAAAGAGTGAGACCCCACAGGACTCCACCCTAGAGACGTTCCTATGGAACGAAGCGAGAAGCATACGGTGGGGACGAGCGAGCATCGCCGGGTCGTGCGGACGTCAGGACCATGCTGTCCAGCGATCTGACTTATTGTCCGCCCTTTTCAGGAGTTTGCTGACAGAGACCTGGAGCGTGTGATCGACAGGTTGCGAGATTGCATGTGTGTGTACGAACGCGACACTGCAGCTCATGCGCGCTTTGGGACCTGGAGCGGCTGCTCTACAGGCGGCAGGCTGAAGGTGCGTTCGTGTGCGTCCCTGCCTTATGAAGGGGTATGTGCCACAGCTGTAGCAAGCTGTAATTCGATGCCAGCTGTTGGATCGTGCTCTGTGTTAGAGGATCAAACTCTGTGTTAGAGGATCGGACTCTGGGCGTTCTTAGAGGATCGGAGGGATGCTGCCTGCTGGATCGGACTCTGCGCCAGAGGATCGGACTCTGTGTTAGAGGATTGGGCTCTGTGTTAGAGGATCGGAGCGTTGCTGGATGCTGGATCTGACTCTGCTGGAGGATCGGAAGGTTCTGTACGGCGTTGTACGGTGTGACGTAGCCGCCTAGGCTCAAATCACGTCGGGGTCACCAGTTTTGCGATCAGGAGTAAGAGGTGTACTTGATGCCATTAGAGAGCGGAAAAGGAAAGGATGCGTTTCGTCCCGGGATTGTAGACTGAACTCGTCAGTAAGGCTGTGTGTCTACAATCCCTGCCTTAGACGATGGGGATACTCAAGGAGACCACTATTCGGGCTTATATAGTAACCGGACAGATTTCCTGTCACTTGCGAGAGACCTGGGGTATAGCTCGACCGCGTAGCGGGCATGGCGCGAGATACTGTAGAGCGCGGGAAGGAGTGAGCCCCCACAAATTTAACTGTATTTGTTTGTTTGATTGTACGCTCAGTTAGAATAAACTAATCATATATTTGAAAACGGAACGTTATAATTATCGGTTACAATTTGATATATTTCACTCAAGTGTTAAATTAATTTTTCGCTGCTCGTTTCTGACAATGAAAATACATGAAGGGTGAAATGATTGCTCACTAATAATAACGTAATTCACAAGATACAATTGGTTATTGATATTCATTCTAACGTAGTTGCTAAAGTTAATTTAAATTATAAACTGAGTAAGGTATATTTTTATTTGAAGATATTGTTTGTTAAAAAATAAAATTAGAATATTATATTATCTTAAATGTAAAAATTACTCCTAACGATAAAAGGTATTAGTTATTATTCATAAACATTTATTTGAAAATATTATACTAATCGGTGTTTAATATCGCTAAACAATATTAGAAGCAAAACTAAAATATAATAATTTACCAAAAGAAAGAGTATCGGTTTACTTAACAATACTTAAAAATGCTTATTCCGCAATATCTTATTATTTAAAATCTATCGCATATTTGAAAAGGTTCATATTAGCGTAAAAATAAAAAGGATAGAAAGGCATACAATTTTTCATGGAAAAAACATGGGAAAATTTCTTTACGCGTCCCTTTCTTTTTCATGGTTTGCACGTGCGGAGCCTGTCTTGGGTTTTTCTCACATCTGTTTATCGTAGATATCGGGTGGCCCTCGGTAATCTCTTACACATGTTTGTCGCCTCCAGATCGCTTCGCCCTGATGCCGAACTGGGCATCTGTATATTTTTTTATTGCTTTACAAAAGGATCGTAGCGGCCGGGTTTCGGTTTACTTAAAATATTAAAAGGAAAATAGGAAAATAATATAAGAGAGGGAAAACGCTCGTCCTAAAGATATAAAATAAGGTATAGGTCCTTGTATATCTAAACTCCTCTAGCGTTGTATATAGATTCATGGGATAAATACGGGGAACTACATGGGGAAACCCTCTCACTGATGTTCGTATGCTTTCCTATCTAATTTTTCTTACATATCCCAAAATTATTGACCTTGAAAAGGTACGTACTATTAGTATATAACTTGAGGCAATATAAATACTAGCCGCTCTAATGGTGTAACCTAAACTTGAACGCACACTCAAGTTCGGGTATAACTAGATACGATCTAGGGGAGTGAAGTGTCCTGTTTTACCATGGGTGTATTCCGTCGATATTGATCCGTGATCTTATCCGAAAAGGAAAAATGAAAATGCACATGGTAACTTATCATGTGATGAAATTCAAAATTTTTCCTGAAGGCGCGCACGACGTTACACTTTTTTACAACTAAAAAAAAGGTTTGAAAAAATTTGAAAAAGATCATATCGGACGTATTTTGAGCTGTTCTTTCGAATGGTGATACCGATTTTTTGTTAAATTACTC
>UELV01177102.1:0-27788 GCA_900490015.1 Megastigmus stigmatizans | reverse complement strand
ATGATAGGGTTTGGTAAAATTTGAGGTTTTGTTAATGTTCATTCACTGGTCTTTCCCATTTACTCGTTGTTCGTTCACTGGGTTTTCAATAGTTTTTGATGATTTTTGCTATTTTTAAATTGTTTAAAATAATTTTTAATTAATTTTTTATAAGTTTTATGTAATTTAAATAATATAGTTTCCATTCAAAAAGATACTTCACTTTAATAGCAATTTTTAAGTATTATAATTTTGAATGAAAGACAGGAATTTCCTTATCTGTTCATTCACTGGTCTAGTTACCCTAAATACTTTAAAAACACTTCAATCAATTCTAACAACATAATGCAGTATACATTCGGTAGAAGGTAGGTAAAAGAGCATCGAGTGCGCGCACGAATCGTTATAAAACTCTATACTCGGCAGCATCTCTGAGAAAATAAAGCGTTTAAAAATAATCATCGAGGCTCTCAAATCACTTTTCCATTAATTCCAGGACGAACATTATACATTACACATGGTCATAGCGAGAAATAAATACTTTGCACACATTATACGTACGGAGAATTTATATGGCGGATACCGCGTGAAATTTATAACTCTCTCTCTCTCTCTCTCTCTCTCCATGAAACTTGTTATAAGAGCCATTAATTTTTTACGCGCTCACCTCTATATTACGAGGTTGAAAAGCAGCTTAGGCGTGGTTTTCACGATCACATCGTGTATCGCGACGTACAACGAGCAAGAAAAACCAAAAAGAGAAACAAACACATTACATGTATGTATAGGAGGCCAGAATGCCTTGAACTTCCGGTCTTGGTGTACGCGCGGTTCATCAGGAAACTCCGTCGTCATTGACGCCAAAAAAGCGATCGGATATGCAGCTGCAATGCATATCCGCCAACCGGGTGGATATTTATACGGCCCGGATCACCTTGACTCGAATGTTACTTAGTGCGGACACGCGACGCTATGCGGTGACTGCTGCACATCTCTCGAGATAAACGAGATTAAAGCCGGCGTGCAGTGATGGAGACGCGAGCGAATGTCACACACATTGTATACACGTTTCGCGTGCTATCCCTGAGGATTGGAAGGTAAAAAAGAATGATGGTACGATGCGATACGACAGCATTATGCGGCGACGACGACGTGCCGGGTTTTCTGTCGTATTCTAATCTTGTATTAGAGCCGATTGAGGAGCTGCGCACGGCTGTACGATGATCATTTATCTATGAGAAAATAAGTGTGGAGCTGCTCATCGATGCACCTATACGTGGATGCTGTGTGGTATTAATAACGTAATTTATCGATTTGTCTATATCACCGGTGTAAAGATGAAATTTATAGATATGTAATTTAGCCGTGAATGGATAATCGAATTTGTTGCGGCGAGTAGTTTTGCATCTACTGAGATCGTATCTATTTAGAAATAAAGGCTGTAAATAAAAATAGCTACAATCGAATTTATGGCACCGAATCGTATAAGATAAAAGGAATGTTTCATTGAATGATCGTTTATATTTATAAACTACCTTAATCGCGTAATCATTTAAAAATTGAGTTATTAAAATATATTCTGAAGTTTTACAGGTATATATAGAATACTACCGTTGAGGAGGTTGATTCCGTGAAGTGAAATCATTTCTACGATTACTGCACGTACGTGTACAATGCGATTAAAATAGTCAAAGTCGACCGCCGAGGAAAATGAGCTAAGAAAATTGGTTCATGACACACAAAGTCATACTTATGTCTAAAGGTCATGCTTATGTCACGTGTTAAAGATATATATATATATATATATATCATGTGTGTTTCGAGCAATGGTTAAAGGTCGAGAAAACCATTTAACAAATATTGCGGTATTCAAAAATATATCAATAGTTACATTATCTTCTTATTTTAGATCCCTGAGGCATTCAATATTAATTACACGTCATGTCGGTACACTGTAATTTTCGTTATATTTCGATATAAAATACGTAGCTGCGGGATATCGGTTTTGCAAACTTGTTTCTCGATCCCAGAGACCGTCATTTTCAAAGTTTAATAATAATTGTAATAAACTTTAATATGCATATATAAGCAATGAGTCTTGTGCATTTTTATATTACACCGACAGTTTTATCTGGATGCGAGATCCTCTGAAACAAAGGTGCAATATAGAGGTATGTTCAAGAGCTGTCTGTGAAATACCTAATAACATCATTTTTAATGGCAGATTCAACTTTGATAAAGCTTATGAATCTTAAGAGAATTACCGAGAAACAAGTTTGCAAGTCTTTCAGTGCAGCGATCCGAAAACATGAATAACCTAAATGTACCTAAATGTACCTAAATGTAACATCCGATTTAATAGTTTGCACTTCGCTTTTTTCACAATTTTCGTAATGTCTAATAGGCTTTCAACCTTATAGGTACATTATCAACTTTAAAAATGTTTCTGCATAAATAACATAACCTCGATATGCATATATATATAGAATTGGTTATACGCATGCATGATTTGGCGAAAATATACAAGCAAATAAAAGGAACAAAATAATTCCACTCCCAGGTCCTCGAACACCTGAGTTTCATTCAAGGAAGCTCTGCGAGATGTTTTTTTTATACCCCTTTAAACGCGACATTATGTCACGGGCACGCACCGATATATACTTAAAATGAAAGAGGAATTTTCCCAACGTGCAAGGACATCGACGCTGCGGTTTTAAAGGACGATAGTGAAATGTTTCTTATGTAGCGGGTCGATTCCGTACTTACATACTAATAAGGAAAGTGTGTGATGTATACGACTGTTCATACTCTACTCTAAGATTTTTCTCGATTTTCATTCTGTGATTTATATTTTATTGACTACTATGGATTTTTTTATGGTATCAGTGTCATAGGTCAACTCTCCTGTTTTTTCACTTGCGAATGCTCTTTTTTATACGAATACGCTCATCGTTTCGAGGAATCGATGATAAAATAATTTGCGTAAGGCATAAAGATTCGCGAAAAAAAGTGTATTGTCATGAAGTGATATGCCGGTGCAAAAAAGCTTGAAAACTTTACAACGCATATGAAGTCTTAACAAATCATAAGTGCACTTTGAACGCCGCTAGAGCAGAATGACAGAAAAATAAAAATTTCTTTCGAGCAGAATTGAAAGTAATTATTATATAATCTGCTGACAAAAGACTTTCAAGAACACCGGATAATAATGAAAAATATCATATATCTATACGATTGAAAATTGTGCCGACTTTGAAATAATTAGCCGAATCAGCGATCTACAATAATCCGCAGTAATAGTTGCTCTTATTGCATTTTTAGAATCGCAACCTATAGGATTTTATTTTTATTTGTAAAATATCTCTCGAACTCGATTAATATTAGCAATGTTATGTAAATATTATGTATGAGATATAATTTCTTGCGCAATTTATGTAATACACTCGCACACGATGTTTCAGTAACCGATGAGATTTTTACCCATAAGAAAAAAGAATCCTCGCCAATCTCTTAATGTCGCGAAGCCGATTAAATATGGCTTCACAAACGAACAACAAAAGGAAAACTCAAGCAACCAAATAAAATGCTCAATATTTAAATTGTTGTGTAAGCGTTCTCGTACGGTCAAAGTCTTTGAAGTGAGTATAGGTTATATACCTATACATACGATATTATCAAACTTATTACGTGGCACGCGTCGTTAAATCTCCGTTTTTTTCCATTTATTGTAATAATCGTAAAATGCGCGCGCATTTCTATTTCATCAATTATTTAACTTTATAACTGCTCTAATGGCTTATGTAACGCAAATACAAGTAATTCGTGCGCGCATATATAGGTATAAGGTTATATTCAGCAGCGTCATATGAGCGAACGTGATTTTTTTTACGAGTAATAGGTACGTGCTTTCGAGCGATTACGACGATCGTCGAGTGTTGTGTGTGTGTGTTTATATACAGACTAAAGGAGCATTGATCTCGAAATAAAAATTGCACCTTCGCTATAACGTTCATCAATAATCGATTACAAAAATCCATAACAGATATCTCGTGCGCCTTCTTCTTTCCTTCTTTTGGAAATTAATTTTCATTAATTTTGATTAATACGCCTGCGGCGTATCTAACATCCATCCAGACCTATTATAATTTCAAAGCAGTTAATTGTTTAGCTTGAGACCGAACCACTGGGAAAAGACGCGAATGAATATACGCGAAACATTTGCCGCGCGATTATAACGAAATCTATACCGATGGCAAGATAAGCGCCGGAATAACCGGTATTTTGTCCACATTGATCATCGAGATACAGGAAGAGGTTCGAGTATTTAGACTCTCTCGATCGATCGGTCGCCGCCTTCTTCAAACGAGGATCGAGGAATTTTTGCGTTTTTGCATATTTAATATGAATCTTTTATGAGAAAGTTCAAGAAACTGGAGGTCATCGGCGCTATCATTCAATCATAAATATCGATATTGAAAATAAACATCTTTATATTGTATCGAAATTTTAAATAAAGTTATAGACCGGGCTTCCTGGTACTATGAGGACAAAATTAGTATGCAAGACGCAGTGCTATAAACAAGGATTAATCGATTAAAAATAAAAGTTAGAAGAACATATATATGTATATATATATATATTGTTTTGTTAAGCTCTAATCATTCATTAAAATTTTAAAAAATTACGATGATTATCAAAATCTTTAATTTGATAAAAATTTAGAAATATTATACCGGATTTGAATATTTCAACATGTAAAAATAAGTACTTTTCATTAATAAACGCGGACTTTAATATTTTATGACTGGTGTTGTAGATATAAAAGGTACCTAATTTAAAATGCAAATGTTTACCCATCTTCGTAATACCTTTTCGAGAAGCCGTCGAGCTCTGTATCAGCTTTCATAGTTGGCACTTATAAGTAGCTATCAAATTTATAATGAATGAATAATTTATCGGGAAGAACTTTCTCTACTGTCTTCTTATAAAAAAAAAAAACCCCCCAATGCATTATGATTTTATACATAAATGATATTTTGATGAAACGCGATCTTTTTCTATTTCTATCCTGTCATTAAATTTCGAATGTTTTCAAAATTTATATTTATTTTTATTATTGTCAAATAGTAACGTTACGATCTTTAGAAATTAGAAAAACGTTTAATACGATTCATCATATTTTACCATAATCACTTCATAAACACCGAACGCATCAAAATATTTCCTCATATATACGATCCTTTTTTTTTTTCAGCACATATAAGTTATCGAGATTTTTTCGTTCAACGGATAGACAACACACACGCCGCCTCTTTTCCTTCGCGATTTGACTATAGATTCGTTATCGAGCTGCCGCGGACGCATCACGAATATAGACATCGCTCTTTTTCATACGGGAAAAATCGAATTACATTATACGCGATAGACGAGTGCACATTCCAAATTTTAATTAGCTCTTTATCCACTTTTCTCGCGACGGAGGGAGTGCAAATTAAGATTGCTAATATCGCGGACTCCTAGTTAACGGCTGCGTTTTATGAATCTTCTGGCGTGGCGATTTAGCATATATCATCGATCGAATCCATTCGCGATTTTCCGGTAAACGGATTCACTTTGATCCAGCAAAAAGCTGCGTCAGATTTATAAAATGAACGGGAGAAAAAATACATTATAATTGGGTATGTCGCCATTTATTCAAAGTTAAGAATACTTTGCTATTGAATAATTGAATTTTATTTCATATTACAAATTGGTAATTTAAAGCTTTTTGCTATGGCTATCCAACGTTAATTGAATCTCTTTTTTTATCTTTGTAGCCGGCAAGATATTGCGCTTCTCTTCCTTTAAGGAGATTTTATATAGTCGCTAGTTAAAATGTGAAAAAGATAGAGACTTGCGGCCATTGCATGCTCTAATTCCATACGGTTTAAAATTGCCATTACTCAAAAATTGATCAACATTCTTGAATCTATGTATAAAAATGTAATTTTTCCATAAGAGCCCACATTAAAAAGTGAAAAATTGAAACATTGATTTCTCCGTTCTAAGGTAACCCCAGCCTTTTGAAACTTGACATTGGAATTTGTTATGCAAAAAACTTAACCTAAGTACAAAATTTCATTATTTCTTTATCATTAATTCTATTATAACTATAGAACCTCCTTAAAAAAAAATCAACATGATGTATTTGTAGCTTTAAATTTACTATTTATCGATGAAAAAGCATAAAACGCAATTCACCGATACAGTTTCTCGCGGTATAAAAATCATTATAGTGCACATATGCTCAGTTGCACGAGTTTCGTTATCAAGGGCAGCTATCGCACGTCTGACACGTCGCACTTGCAACTAAGCCACGTAACTGTAAAATCCACGCAATTAACAAATTCCTTATGGGGCATATATATACATAAACGTACGGTAAAAAGACATTCGCCATCGAGATCTTATCATCGAGATTTCGAAAAAGGACGAGATAAAAAGGGATTCGCCCAAAATGCAATGATCATCAGGGCCGACGTTCGCGGAACGAAGAAGCCGCGTTGCGAAAACGACGATTAATCGTCGCGAGTGGCACTACAGTGTCGACTACTTGAGCCATACAAGTGCTGCACATCGTACGCGTAACTTTTTCCCTGTACACGCCAGGTGCATTGTAACTTCGCAATTAGCCACGTCGAACTTTTTCGCGCGTTTTTCGATTGGCGCAGGCAGCCGAGTGAAAAAAAGGCCATTTAAATACGATTAACCTAAATTTTGACCAAGTGACAATGTTTCTTTTTTTTTCCCGCCTGCCGTCATTTGGAGTTTCTCAATGACACGTGTGTGTCTGCGGTGTATACGTGCATGTATATATATATAACGTCTCGCGTCGTTCGCGCGGGTTTCTGATTGCATCGTGAAAAGAACCTTAGTTTTTGCGCCTGCGTTCGCGGTTCGAAAGCATCGGATAGGTCGTTATAATGGGCGCGGGTTGCTTTGTGCATTGTGTGTATATTATATATATATACTCACTTCTGTACTGCTGGAGCTCGATGAGGGACTTCATGGCTGCTTATACTTCTGCGACGTTTCCTTGGCCACTCGAAAACTAACCTCCGCACCGGCACCTGCAATCACAAACGAACAAGTAACGTTGATTTCGTTTGAAATTCCAATTTTTGCCCGCGATAAATTATAGTTTAGTCGATTGTCTATTTTGTTAACTATGGAAACCGACTCGGCGGGTTTCTATATTTGAATACTCGAGCCATAGCGAGCAGTGCGATTTATTCTTGATCTTCTAACGCAAATGTGCACTGAAACTCGGTGCGATCGAATGAGTCATTGATGGTCATATTTGACGGATAATTTTTTTTCATCATATTGCGAAATTTGATATTACTTGCTATCTACACATTGTTAATTGTATTATAGTGATATACTTTTCAAAATATCATTTATTCAAAAGATAGCTAAAGGTCAATTTAGCAATCCGTTGCATAAAGATTGTCTTGTAAAAATTATAGTAAAAATGGAAACATTTCTAATGAACGCGTAAATATCTATCCCCTTGAAAAGTTTAGCTTTTGAGACTTATCCTTTGAGTCCATGCGTATGTTGATTTAGCAGATTCTGTATTTTTTTTTATATATACAAGAACTAATTAAAGCTACTGTCGTGCTAGTACTGCAGTTTAATTGCTCTCTTACTTTGATCTACCAATTACTTAATATCAGTCGATTTTTACGTAAAGCGATTCTGAATTACGCAAATAATTTATTTTTCTTAGTTACTGAACTTTCATCTCATTTATTTTCAACAGATATATAAGAAAAATGACAAATCTATATTTTTCATTAACTGGAATTTGTATCAATCATAAAATCTTTTTTTTATAACTTATAGCATTGATTCAGCAGACAGAGATAACTAATAAATAAGAAATTGATATTCGTGTCGGTTCTTGCATGTCACCAAGATGTCACTGAACTAGTACGTGCTTGAAAACGTGTTGTCATCAATAATAGAGTTGCAGTAAAATTAAGTTCAAGATTAGATTTCGACTGGTCATCTTCGTAATTAAGAATTAAGCCGAGTCAATAGAACAAAGAACTAGAGTCTTGAGATAAATAATCACTTGACAATCGTAATGAAACATTGAAATTATTATTAAATGTCATTGTCTCAGAATGTTTATGATTTTTTAATAAGTTCGTTGGAGTACGCTACTTTATTCAAAGTTGAATTAGACAAAATAATGTTCAATAAACTACGTTACTATTTAGCTGTTTAAATTAATAAATGTACGATTTGAAAATAAATTTTATAGTTACGTTTAATAAAGTATCAATGAATCAAATTTGCCTAGTAGCGAACCAAAACTAATATTATACGCTAAAACTTTATAGTTTAAAATAATACATAAGCCTTTTGATGTTTTGATTTAATGTGCAGTAAAAGATTATATGATGTAATCAAAATGGCTCTTAGTGTTACGTTAGTAAAATAAACGATAGATAAAATGATGTGAATAACGTTCGCAGATAGATGCAAATATTGTTGCCGATGGAACATAAAAAATATCAATGAAGTACTTATCAACTTTCTTAATTTTATTGTGCTTATTACAACACCGACTGCCACTTTAAAGAAATTCTCTTTACGCATACGCAAACTACTTTTTACATAGATGATTATTATGCTTCCAATACATCGATAAAGTTAAAAAAAAAACAAGGTTCAGGGCACACGCCAAGTTTGTGCATACATTTTAATCTTTTTAGGAAATGATCAGGACCGGTTACCCTCGCAAAACTTTTTATCCAACTTCTCGTGTATCGTACCACTGCGCGTTAATCGTACATTCAAGGGTTTGATCGCGAAACAACAGACTCGCGCGTAGATTCCGCGAACTGCAGCCAACGACAAAAAAAAATCTAGGATTTCATTGATCCCACGTTATCAGCGACCTTGTCGAAAGAGCAACAGCAGTAGCAACAGCCCCTCAAAAAGGAGGGAGAGACACGATCGCGATCGACTTCAATCACAACAGCAGGAAATTACAATTACTTAACGGTCACGCACGAGGTTCAAGAAACAAGTATATCTCGCTTATATGGATTTCGCAAAAAAATGCACAAATTAATCGTTCAGCGCCGCGCTATATAACGAATTGAAATGCACATTTGGTGAATCGTAAAAATATGGACGAGATAATTCGCGTATAGATCAGCGCAGCCGTTCGAAGGTGCAAGGTCACGATTAAAAATTCGCTTCGGATGGGTGTTTGTTATTGTTATTTTTTTCTTTGTTGCTTTTCTTTCTCGCGCGTCTGTCTCATCAGCGCGATAAGAAGGAGGCTTCGGGCTTATGACAGTTTAATGGGTGATATAATTTATTTACGACTTTGCAGTGTATAGTGCAGTTAATATTGTAAACGATGCCTTTCTAGAAACGTCGTTATAATTGTGGCGCAATGCGAAAACTAAATCCGAGACGATTAGATGCATGATTAAGTTTCGTATATCGATGATTAGCTTCATTTACCGCAGACTTTTCTTTTCTGCCCTTTGTACCGCGTGCCTATTGTTGTTAAAACTTATTTCGGTCTCGTTGCTTGATTTCTAATTGCGATAAGTGTAATATCGATGATCATATGTAACTTCAAAATTGTTAATCAAAATAATTTCAATAATTGTGGGTAAATAAGAAGTTGTATTATTATAGAGTATAATAACTTAGTCAATGTCCCCAAATTACATATTCAGCAAGTGTTAACATGAAACATTCTATCATTATAGCATATTATTAGCATATCTACCGTAAGATAGACTTGGTAATTATTGATAAGTTTTACGAGGTAAGGTAACTATAATAATCAAATTACCTAAAATAGTTGATGCTATTATTTAAATAGTATTTAAAATTTACCAAAACGATAAACATAAAATCCTAATTATTAACGAGTGCTTTAATATTAAAATAAAATATTGTTACAGCATTAAAATGACCAATGAGCCATCGCGGAAAAGTAATAAAAGCAAAAAGTTATTCTTTTCCTTGTATATAATAATAAATAATGTACGGTTTAGGCCGCATAGAGAATTCACGTATTGTCAGTCATTGCATCATATCTGTTTGATTCGTCATCCTAAAATTAGCATATATCTACCTGCCTCTGTAACACTCATCCTAAAAAATATCTCCAATATCATCCTGATTTTGATTATTGATTAACTTTACTATTATATAAAAACAAAAATCATAATTTATCATAGTGATCGATTTGCTTTGTAAGGAAATGTTAATAACTTCAATCAAAAAAAAAGAAAAAAAAAACAACGTTCTGTGCCAGAATAATGCCTATACACCGATTAGTCTTCCGCACGATCCTCCCATCAGCTAGTATACAAAGACATTTAATAGAAAAATTCCAGTGCACTTCAGTAATCCAGCTAACGAACGCAAGCTATCTCAATTAACGCACACACACACACACACACACACACACACAGGCATAAGTAAGTCGAGACGCGCAAATTCGCAGAGAATCTCGAAAAATTGTCAAATTTCATCCCGCGCGTAAAGCCATTGACCGGGCAAAAAGAGTGTCATCATTACATCATCATCAGAGATTCGTTGCAGCCGACGCACACACGATAACCCAGATCGAGGACTTTAGGGTCATCGAAACGATCATCGCCGCCGAGCTCATGCAACCGGCGTCACAACGAAAATCTCGAGGCTATATACCATATGTGTGCAGAGCAAGAGAAAGAGAGAACCACGATGACTTCTTAAAAAATTACATAAGTAATTACACGGCATGGTGTCTCGGGCGTCGCTTGTTATGCAAGTCTTGCCAAAGCACGCCGGTTATGCGACCGAGCCATCGGACTGCTGCTGCTGTTGCACTCTTAAAACCGGTCCCCTCCCCTTTCTCTCTTGCTTCTGCTGCTGCTCTCACTCTACCTCTTCGCGAGCGCGCGCGAAAAGCGCAACAAAATAGAGTGAGTGCCGGTGCGGTGCATAATACGCGGATTGCACGGGAGAGATTGGCGGACGCCGATGCCAGACTTTGAGTGTGTGTGCAGCTGCACTCCGACGTTTATACGCGACCTGTAACGAGGCTCGATTTCTTGTGCATCTCTTATAAAGGTGTCTCCGTGAATGGAGATAGCCTGTATGAATCGAGTTATTTTCTCGATGCACTTTTATGAGAGATTATCGGTTGCTAGGCTATATGCGAGTCAAATAATCGCGATTATTTTTTATACGAAGTATACATTGATACGAAGATAATGTGAGCGTATAACCGTTGTCTCGAATCACACGAAAATACCGTGGATACTGTATTTGAAAGAACAAAAGAGCAATAATATTTTCATTCAAATCCAATATTTTTCAGCTACAGAGCTTCTTTTTGGTATACGAATAAAAAGTTGAAAGCGCAGTTTCATGCAAATCGCTCATAAATACTCAGTTTTCTCATTGAATGACTGGACAGACTTAACAATTGTATCGTCTAAAAATATTTGTGAAAAAATATCCTGTATTTATTTGATACTAATAGGTAGGAGTATAATATATATATATATACAATTTGCTTTTTGATAATAAGACATAACTGCTTTTTTAATGTGTTATCAAATTATAATAATTTTCTTTCCAATTTTTGCAAGATTTATGTTTGTATGTCCGTTTAAGCCAAATTATCTTTGTATATATATTTTTTATAATTAAACATTTCTGAGAAAAGCGGGAAAATGCCGTTAGATTTCATAGGTCTAATACCTCTGATTGTACCGGGTGCAACACGTGTTTTCGTCCATTTGGCGTTCAACAAATAATTCGCGTACAAGAACTGTTCGCAACGTTAGGAATTTTCAGCGGAATTCTCCAGTGCTAACCTAACTTAAAAAGATGAAGTTTTTCGCGTGTATAGGTAAAAAGGTTATTTATTTTACGGTTTTCAATGAAAAACTCGAGTACCCGAATAATTTGGGACATAATGGCTTATTGTACGAATTAAAGGACATAATATTTTATAAATTTTCAAGTACGACAAGTCGTTTCATATCCTATACCGAATCACCAAAAGAAATTAAATACCGTGTAATCACGATGTTTATAGAAAATGGACTAAATGCATATCTGTATAGAATGGTAAGTAGATCGATTCCGAGTGCAGTCGGACAACGCAAATTAATATACAACCCCTATTCGTTCAATTGAAGCTAATCGAAGTAAAAATTCATCAAAAATCATATCAATTAGAAACTTCGTGCAAGATATTCGCACAGTTATTATTGTTGATTAAAATGTTTATCTGTAACATAATATTATAACTTGTAGAAGGTAATAACTAATAATAATAGCTGATTCGAATTACTAAGAAATTGATTTTCAGTTGACTTGTCACGTCTCCTCATAATAATAAAAATGCAACAAAAACTGCTGTACAAATGCGCAATTACGAGTGGACTTAAAAACGCATTCGAACTCAAGAAGAATAATAGCCAGACGCAAAGAGAGAAAAAAAATGATATAAAAGTCCACATCGTCCGCATAATTTATCACTTTAAAAACTTCTCTTAAAGTTATAAAATCTCAACGACTATACTTCTTTTTGCAATCGTTCATCTCCAATTTAAAAAAAAAAAGCTCACTCTAGGACTCGCGCTATCAAACGCATCGAATTCTCCCATTTTATTGCAATAGCAAAAAAAAAGGACAAGTTCGTTTGCGCGAGGCCTTTGTCACGGGTATCAGTTACGCGCGAATTTTTATCCATTCTCGTCACGACCACTTCATCTATCATTGCGAGATATGATCATACTCGGCAATCTAACATCGAATTCCACGCTTCGCTATACGCACTTTACTGTAGCTCTTGCATCGTTTCCACGTATGCCTGCATTTCTTAATGAAGGGAGTAATATTCATAAGTATATAGGTATATTACTAATGTGACATTGAATATTTTGAAGCATCATAATTTTATCTGATAAAAAAAAGCGGTTGTATATATAAGCCATGCATTAAATCGGGAATGTGCGTTCGCTTAAAATGATAACGCAAAAAGATTATTAGCCTTTAATATTTCAAGTGAAACTTTAATTGAACTTTTGATTGTTTTTAGAAGATTTTATGAGTACTGGAGTTTATCATCAATACATAAATCCTGGTTTTTCTAAAAGAACAAACGCAAACGTATAAAACATATACCATAGATTATGTTTGTATTTTAAAAATTTGTAATATGTATAAAATATTAAAAATTTTCCTAAATTAAAAATCCCAATAAAATAAAGTCTATATTTGAAAATTGCTTATCCATACTTTATTTTTTATTTTTACTTAGCATAAGAATAACAATACTGAAAAAATCGATACAAATTGTTTAGACTGAATTACACATGGTTGCAAATAATTACAGTAATTATGTAATCGATCATTCCATTTAATAGCTTTGAAAGTATAAACTAGAAACTCAGTTTGACATGGATAAAAATATAAAAGCTAATGTAATCGACATCATCAATGAATGACTATTGCTATTTTTGTTTCAAATCATAGACTCAACAATAAATGAATCGATAAATGTGCGATGATAAGCATATATTGCATCAAAATTAATTGAATTTTTTCGTTTTAAAAATTTTTAAAATAGTTGGGAAATAATTTTTTTCTAGTGTATCAAAAAGAAGTTTGGTTATGTGATTTAAAGGATGATACCCATACTTGTACTCAATAAAAATTCTAGCGAAGGTTATGACATTTGTACTATTTCTTGGTAAATAAATAATCGTTAAACCAAAAAAATTATTCTTTTAGCTTGGAGTGAAATATTTAAAGAGTACAGACCTATACTCAATACATGAAAGTAAAAAAATTTTGGATTTTATTCCAATCTTGTGGGTTAATGAAACCTCTTACATTAAAATGAAACACTAAGATTAGAGTATTTATAATAAATACATCTGCACGTTCATTGTCTATTTCATTTGTTTCAATGATCAAATGAAGGTCACTGATAATTCATAAATAATTAGGATAATTTTAATTATTCTTGTGACGTTATGAAAAAATTATAATACTCAATTAGAAATATAATACTTCATTGTTAAAAAGGAAAGTGCAACTTTTAATATTATAGGTATAAATAATTTGTTTTTTAAATTATACCACTAAAAAAAACTTTATTTTATACTACATAGAAAAAAGAATAGAATGCACAGAACTGAAACGAATTTTTATTCAAGAAAAAGAAATTGGTTCAAATTTATGGATATTATACAGTTTATTTATAATTGTATACCACTCAATGTTGCCTATTTCTTATTTCTTTTTCAAAGTCTAGGTAGCATAAAGTATTTTATTTTTTTCTATTGATACACTTTTAGATTGTCCTTTTATTCATGAAGTCACTATTAAACAACACATCTGCACTATTACTTTAAGAACAACCGAGCATCAATGCCCATCACAACTATGTATGCAATTAGTGAACAATTTTATTCAATTGTGTTTGAACTTTTCTTCTTGAAAATTGTACTAAGTGTTTTATTTTTTAGAAGTTATAAGAAAAGAAAAACCTTTTTTCAATTACAGAGTACCTAAATCCCTCTAAAACTCACCTGCAGTCTTTCTTCTCTCGATGTGATTGGCTCTTACGAGCCGAGCACCGTTCCGTCAACTATATCTTCCACGTTTTTGAATCGCATGTGTGTCTCTCCTCCAACCACTGTCTTACCGCCGAACTACACTGCACTCGAAGTAAAATCGCTCACTCAATAACGCAAGGAACCAAATTCCAAGTTCGATGAAAACTCCAATATTGTTTATAAAATATAACAAAAAGGTTTCAATACTATCCAGTCCTTTAGTTAATAATCGACGCACGAAACGATCCGTTCGAATCGACTTAAAAAACTCGCGCGCCTTCAACTTCCACAGTTTCTCATATATACATATATATATATATATATGTGTGTGTGCGTATATGCGCAAGTACGTTCTCTCCTCTCGGTCCAATATTAAAGTCAAGCGCCCGACCGCGAGTCCGAGAGTCGTCTCGGACGTTCGTTCTCTTATACTTATCGGTTCCTTCTCTCCTCTTCTCCTGCCTCACTCTCTCTCTCTCTCTCTCTCTCGCTCTACTCTCGCGCCTGACTTGACTGACCCTTTCCTCTCTATGCCTATATAGAAGCCAGTTAACCGCCAGAGCAGCAGCAGCAACAGCTATACAGCAACAGCCTTACGCATGTAGGTATTTCCCCCGCGGAGCAACTCCTGTTTTCTTCTTTTCATCGAATCTCTTGTCTTCTTCCCCCGTCCCTCGATATATACCTTTTTTTATCACTCCTGATGTATCTCGTATGTATACAGACTTTTTTTTTTTTTTTTTTTTTCCATTTAGAAGCTATAGAATTTGCACTGACGATACGGACGATAGGTTTTTTTTGTTTTCGTCTTTTCGTAGCGTACCGCAGACAGTGTTTTGCGAAATCTATTCTTTTGGGCGATAAAGCGTTTTTGCGGTTTAAGGCAACGCGATGATGTCACATGGTCAGTTTTCAAATCTTGTATCGGATGTAACTCCCTATAATCGATATAAATCGATGTCTTTCGCGCAGATTTACGCATTATTGTAAAAAACGACCTTATTATCGTTTAATTTTTCTAGCAATTGGTTTTTAATCTTTAAAAATTCCATTTTTCTCCCAGTAAATTATTCGACTCGATATTTGTATACACACGTTTTACCGCGTGTGCACCATTGTGAACTACTTAACATCAGATTTTTGCGCCTGCACAGTGAAAGGATTTTCATGATCGCGACACGATATATCCCTATAACCGCAATAAAAAAAAAATAAAAGATTATTGATTCAAATATACCTAATTGCGAGTCCGTCAATTCATTTGGATTCATTTCAAAATACCTCGTACGGGAGCTATATGTGCGAAAATATTACCTCAATAGCGTACATATATGCGTAACCGAAAAGTGCAATCGACTATTTTAACGAAATTGCCGATATTATTTTAGTTAAAAATTTGATACAACTAATTAAACACATCCCGTGACATATCGGTATCTGAATTAATTGAGAGCAAAGTCTTGGGAAACCGCGAAAATAAACATACTGAAATATTATAATTACATGTACGATCATGGAAACGGCATCTTGGAAACGCGCATTTGAATTGAAAATTTATTCTACTTGTTTTATACAGGCTCGTTTACAGTAATAAGCGATAAATATTGAAGACTTTTACAATTGCTTTCATCATCTCTATACTCCGTGTCTTTTAATTTGAAATATAGTATATTATTAAGAAAAATACTTTGGAAAATTCACAATTTACCCCATACGCAATAATTAACAGAGCAAATTTTATCCAGTTTCGAATTAAGTAATATTTATTAAGTCGTATTCTCGGCATTGCAATCCATTATTTAACTTAACAAAAATTCGCAAATCATATTTTCAAAAGTGTACACGCACTCACAGCTATATGACAAATTAAAAGCTCTGACCGCGCGCGCGCGGCGATATTCTATCTCGACGCTTTATAATAAATGCGCAAGTATACCTGTAAGGCCTGTTCTTCAATAAGGTATAGAACCAGTTCAGGTAGTTACATGCAAAAAAGCACCAAAGAAAAGGAAGAAAACGAGATGAAAATCAGAAGGTCGCACATACACACACACACAGTACAGCGGATATATAGCTAAAAGCGTTGCCACATTGCTCGAGCAAGCGAGATTCTTACTTTTATTTCCCTTCGCTGCTTTTTTTTTTTTTCTTTTCCAAAGACAGGAAATCTTTGCATAAATATGCGGACACACCACTGGGTTGTTCCCGGCTTTTCCCTCGCGAGAAACACAGAAAAAAAAAACATCCATCAACCTTCCATGCGCGAGGCTGGAATATGCATGTGTGTATATGCATATGAGAATCGCATGATTCTGTATAGGTGCGGGTAGCGGAGTTACAAGCTGTAAGCATTCGTCTGGGATTATAGATTTGCGCGGTCGTCGGTGGTTTTAAATGCATTGGCTGTCGAACGAAGAAACAATAAGCGTTGTAAGCGTAGGATTTTCAGTTGAAGAACCCATCATATTTTACCATTAAAGAATAGTTTAGAGATTTTTAAATAGTGAGTATATATATATATATATATAAACATCTAAGGAGCTAATGAGCTAGATGCATCTTTATTTATGTACATATAAGAAACTCAAATCTCAGCGCATTTCTTTTCGAATCCTATTTTGACATACATTTAAAAGATAATTGCTCTTCTTCACTTTATAAAAAAATGTCGATTACAGCGTTATTGCAAGTTAAGGATTCAATTGAAATACTTATTTCATGCTATATTTACTTTTACAGAGTAAAAATATACCTGGAAAAGTTAACAGAAAAAAAAATTCATTCTGGCACAGCGTCAATTATAAGTGCAGCGTCTGTGATAAATAGTCAAATTGTCCTTGGCAGTGCCCTTGATATAATTATCATTTGATATAATTGCATTTGGAGAACAGCTATGCGGGGTAGCATTGCGCCGATCCATTCCTAATTAAAATCCAATTTTCGTATATTATGTCTGGTTTACACGTACAAAAATGGCATACAGACTGATTTATTGGATAAATTCATCATTATTATGCTGCGTAAGAAAATTTTCCTTTGCATCTTATCAATCTTGTTGACGGTCGATGGTAAAGATTATATAGGAGTTTAAATGCAACGCGATTTCGTTCAAGGCGAGGAACACTACCTCCAAATTATGAACAATTACATTGAAGTATATATATATATATATAAAAACAATGTCAATAATGCGAACAGGAAAACGTGAGCGATATTTCGCAAGAGTGCATTATTAAGAATAAAAAGAAATTATCTTCATTTTTAATACTTGAGACATCGATCGTGGCGTGAAATATATCAAACAAAGAAGGTCCAATTCAAAAAGTTGATACAAAAGTCAAATCGTCAAATTGTTTACGATTGATTTTTTTCATTAACTGATTATTAATAATAAATCACTTAATTATCTTCGAGTACTTATCGATACCAGAAAATTATATAAATAACATTTTACATTGGCCATTAACGTTTCAAATTTATATCATAACTAATTAATTTTTTAGATTTTTCACATACTTTTTATCTTTTATCTTTAAATTCACACGAGAATTTGGTTAATTCACAATTTCATAATAGTCCTGCCTGATAATCGTTCCACTTTCAGACAAACGGACAGGTTACCTCACTTCGGGTGGAACGGATGAATTTCGCTCGCAATGATCAATGCTTATTATACATGTGAGCGAGCGAAAAGAAATATTTTGATCGGTGCTTTTGAAGGTCAACCCATTCAACGCTAATGGCCTTTTTACGCTCTGTGGAGAAAACCCCGATGCAGAAGGTCCATATCTCACTTTTTTACACCGAATGTAATGGCGAATAAATTTTCCACTCCCTTGATGTCACAAAGATGCCATAATGTCTTTTGATTTCTGTAGGTCAATCCATCCGAAACTTGAGTACTTAATTGATAAATTAATAGAAACAATAGATCGCAATAGTTTTCTAAGATTTTATAAGGATCAAAAGTTAATTTTCAGAGTTTTATTAAACATTTCGACACGTTGCAATGCCACATTATAAATAAACTGAATGTTTGCGTAAAAGTTATCCAACTTTAATTACAAAGTAAGTAAATGCATTCAACTGAAATTTTTATGTCTTCGCTCATCAATGTTTTTTTTTCTTTCTTATCGCGTGCTTCTCGTTTTCACTTTTTTTTGCATGTGCGCATTTCCCCATTTTTATACAGATACATAATGAGATAATGACATGCTAAACACATATCATATACTATAAACGTAATGTAAATGCAAATCGATTAAGTTTACAAAATCGATGCAAAGAATGACAAGAAACCTTCTTTATTGATTAGTTATTGACCTAATAACTGTCGGTGATTCTTCAGAATTATTAAATGAAAACAATAATTAAAAATCCAAGTCAATTCACCGGCTTGGATGCGAAGATCTGATACTCTCATTTTCTTTTTTGCAATGGTATTAATAGATGAGATTAAATGAATCATTACGTTTCTCGGTATAAAATTGTAGAATTATAATAGTTACTGGTGTCTTTATAGACATATAAAATTAGTACATTGATCGCAATCCAATAAGCAATTTTGATATGTAGGAATGTCATAAAAATTTCTTGCCCTAATTGCATTTTCTCATTTGTAAGGTAAGTTGTGTCGTATCTTATGTAATTTAGGAAAGGGTTGGCCACCACATAGATTATTATAAATTATTCAATCCTTATCCGCTGCGTTATTATTCAACTGATTATCGCGTCAATGGATTATTATTAACGACATTTCTAATAATGTAGGTATACTTTGTTCATGAATGAATGTAGCTACTGAATCGTACCAAAATGTATTACTGGAAATTGGTTTTAACATTTTTATACTAATTTTTGTTAAAATCTTGGTAACTTTTACTTGTCTTATAAACTTTAAACAAATGTATGAAATCTAGGATTGTATACGTTTGGTAGGGACAGATGTACAAAATAACTTGTGAAACAACATTAAATTTGAAACGATTTTTGATGCATCTCATTACTCTTAATCCCTTCGTGCTCTAATTTTTGCTAACGATCATTTTCAACTAGCCAGTTTCGACATTAGTCGAAATGTAAATGACCAAGAGTAAAACAGTGGAGACATTTAAAATATGAACAACACTTTCATCATGAAAATTAAATACAGTTTTTAGTTTATGAAAAAGTTTATATATAGTGAGTACGTTTACGTTAATAAATAAGTGAACAACTGAGGTAAAAATATCTTTTACACAACACATTATTACTGCGAATAACGTAATAAAACGTTTACAGCTTCAAGTACAGTACAACACGAAACTATATAACCCTTTTGCATCAACGTAATACGTATATGTATAAATAATTGAACTTTAATCAAATGCCAAATATAATTAGTAATGTGTTAGTAAAAGAAAAGTTTGGCATGTTTCAAATATATATAGGTGCAGAATATAAACACGAGTACGTGTGCACGTAAGTGTTTCACGATTACGCCTGCGTGTATCGAGGAAAGCTCCATTACGTGGACGTGTATTACGCGATAAACGACTGTATATCTGTGCAAGCGGCAGAGACTACAGTCTCCCGATTATGTCAGTGGGTCACTCCATACCTGCTCTAATCCTGGATCAATTTCGTTTACCAATACTCCAGACTTGTTGTTGTGTGCCGCGACACTCTTTTTAATTTATATTTCAGGATGTGCTTCGATACTGCATTTCACTGCGGTAAACATTCGTTTAGAATACTGTTTTAGCTGCTGTAGATCGAGTTGTGAGATAATTTGTGTTACGGGAAAAGGCATTTCTCACTTTTCTATTTTTAATCATTACTATCCGTGTGTAGATTTTGATATAGAATTTTGTACATCGAGTGAAAAAATTGGTAAAATTGGTAAAAATAGATACACAAAATAACGAGAACTTTGGCGTTTACGTTTACATGAATATTGAATTTTCATTTATGCCGCCTTCTTGACGTACTTATTATAATGTTATGCAAAATAAGGATTATGATAAATCAGGCCAAGGTGTATCATTTTCATATTTTAATTTATTACATGAAGGAAACAAAATCTCACCTGAATTATTGGAATACGACAAGGATTTATTTGACAAACCGGTTCACAATGGTAATGCGTAAAATGGGATGTGACAGTTCTTTAACATACCTATTTAACTATTTTACCGACGAAATACAATATTTTCATTCCATTAAAAAATATATTTTGCTTCAACACGTCTTTTTATAACTATTTAGAGATTGACTTGACATTTTTCTGGGTATAGCAAATTTTACAGCATTTGAAAATGTATCTACGTGCAATTTTCGGATGTATATTATGATTTATAATAATTGAATTGTAAGTATTCAACTTTTAGCTATCCATTATCACGATGAATCATTAAATATTTGTTTTGTCTTTCACAGTAAAGCGAATTTATCAAGCAGATCAACATCTTACATCAATGTCAATATCAATTGGCTTAGCGCTGCATGTTCAGATACTGATAAGGAAAGCCTCATTCTTTGGATTACGCATAATCCGCTAAAATATATACATACTGTTTCTGCCAAAAAAAAGCTGGAATCGTTTAAAATTACGTGAAATATTAGAAAAATTAATTTCTAAAACTTGTTAATTTTTGTATCATCGGTAGTGTAAGATTGTACATTATGAGCAGAATATAAAAATGTCCAATATGAAAATTATTGTTATACAATATTTTAGATTATTAATTTCAATACAATGAAAATGAATTAGCATTGGAAAAGACCACCGCATTCTCAATAAAGCATAATGAAATGTTTTTCATATAAATCATCAACGCGTGTTTTCATGAAAAAATACTGATATAAATACATGTGTATTTACTAATTTGATGGAATCACAATGTAATGTTAAAGAACATTGACATCGTCAATTAAATAAAAATCAATTATATTAATCTTCTTCCCATATCGGTAGGAGGATTATACTTTTGAAGTCATGTAGATATTATAACTCATTAATCATCGTAACTTAATGTATCCATGATGCAGATAAAGTTTATTCAGTCATAAACATAAGTCGCGGAATTACTATACGGACTTACTATAAATTTAAGCATTATTTTTAAATTTCTCACCTTTTGTACAATCGATTTACTAAAAATTTTCTTAAATATTATTCCTTATACGAATATTATTTAATATGCAGCATCGTCAAACTCTTGAATTTATAAGTAAGAATAAAATATAAGTTTTTTCATCATTATTTACGTAACTTGATGTTTAATATTTATTTGACATATATAGCCTACTTTCAAACTTTATGTCTGATAGTTTTGAAATACATCAGGTAAGTTTTCTAAAGGCTTCCATTAAAAGAGCTTCGAAAAGTGCCCGAAACCGATACGTCTATAAATTGTGCATTTCTTAATATTTATACGAATTTGATACTCTTTTATTATTATGACGCAATATTGAATTCTTTTCAATACACGTGCGTACAATATCGGCATGCGTAAAGGCATTGCACCGTATGCAGATTAACCGAGGCTGACAATTTTTCATCGACAACGTATTTTCCGCTCAAAGTTATGTATCTGCAGACAGTCGGCAATTGATATAAAACTTATCGAGCAAAACAAAAAAAAAAACAAAAACCTGTTTCTTTTTCACATTGCAATGGTAACTAGAAAATCAGTTTCTCTAATCAAATCGTTGAATTTTTCTGGTTATACAGATATTGGCACTTTGATAAAATTGATAGTGCCGTTGCGCGTCTCAAATATTATATAAAAATACAATATTAAACTTTGTATCTTTAGCCCCTTTCTTTCATAAAAGTGATATATTTAACGGACGTTGTTCCCCGGTCTATGAAAATGTAAGTAGTCATGACGTCCAAAATGGAACAAAAAACAAACTGTACAAGCTGAAATTGCATTAATTGAGAAAGATATTTTGCATACATCTACTCCATGATTCCTTTACTGTCATATATTTGCAATGTTATCAACAAAATCGCTATGAAAATCTTATATATTAAGCCTTATCTGACCTCACGAACCAGACAGACCGTAATGGCTATAAGTACGATTTGATCGATGATTCCGATAATGTTTAAAATCCATTCACCAATTTCAAATAAGAAAAAGTTATCATAGCACATAATAGTAGATAATAAAATGAAAACATTGACTAAATTTTCAATTGCAAGAATGTATGAATATTTCAGACTCAAAATTTATGAAAAATTGGGTCATGTGGCATGGCAAGTGCTTTCATTAAAATGACTACCACAACTCGTCAATATGACTGATACTGTGGAACCAAAATGTACGATTGTATCATATAATAGAGATCGCGAGAAAAAGAAACAAAAATTTCTCTACATACACGATTTTACCGAATGTGTTTAGCACTTTATCCGGTGATTATGCTCTTCTTATTGTGCTAATTTCCAGTACACAGAAACAATTTCGAAATATCAAGGAATATATTCTTTCTAGATTCTTCATCAATTTGGTCGATTCAATCCACCGCATGAAATTTTTCTACTCGCATAGGTACATCAACTACCTCCTGCATGCATATTCATCGATTTGATGCCGATGACAACATCAACGACGTACAATGTCAAGGGTTTCTTTTTATTTAATTCGTACATTAGCATTAATTTTATGAAGCACATCTACACAGTACACATGCGCACTATCTTCGTGCGTAGCTGTGAATTCGCTGGCGCTGGATCGCACAAAAAGTTATATGACGATCGTCGATGAAGTTGGGACAGTATTGAAAATTACTCATTACCGATTTCCGCGATGCTTACATCTATATGGTTATAATGAAAATTATTCGTTGAAAAATATTGTATGAAATGGAGTTATAGGTATCAAGATGTGGCGTTACATCGATAACAAAGCCACGATTATGACTTAATAATAATAAGATCTGACTACGCTATTCTGATATATTGTAAAGCACTGAATCTTAATCTTACTTTAGTCTCTCGTCTCTCACATCACAATTTCGAAATACCTTACTTTACAAGAATTTTGAGATATCTTAAATTACGAAGTTAAAAGTTTCTTTCGATTGGTAAGTGTATTCCACCATCCCCTTCAAATCCACTTTAAATCATCTACTTAAGATTTTAATTTTGTGTGTCTGTAGAATTATTAGTATTCAAAAAATAAAAAAATGATAAACTTAACATTAAATGCTGGTATACATTTTAAAAACACCAACACCGATTGTGAGACTTTAAACTCATTAGTATGTTAATCATCGTATACGGCAAAATTATTTTTTCAATTATTTAAATTTATTAGATGTAAGGAAAAATTTCTTGTCAATCGAATTTCTTGAGAAATGCTTTATGCTTAAAATAAACCTGTTCTTGCTGTTATTGAATAATATTAAAAAACTATCCAAATTTTAATATAAGAACATTAGTTTTAGTAGTTTACTAAATGTACCTGTCCTGTGAAACTTACGCATACGAAAATTTCAATAAAATTAGAAGAAATTAGGAAAATCTTTAAGGGGATGTCGGAGCCAAATTAGCTTTCAAATCGAATAGTGTTTTTCGATATACGTAAAATTTACATATTTTCCATCGTTCCTAGTGGTCTCAATATGTTCAGAATAAAATTCTTTAATGCTATTTTGACTCATTGACTCATTATTTTAGCCAGGACTACCTGTACTTTTTTTATTTTAATCTCAACTCTCACTGACTTGGGATATTCCCACCTGATAGCAGTGCCGACTCAGTGAAGTGACCCATTCGTTTAGATTAGAATAAACAAATTGGAGATACTCCCGGCTAAAATAACGGGTCAATAACACTATAGAGAATGTTATTGTGGACATTTTGTGACTACTGGGAACGACAGAAAGTACGTAAATTTCACGTATACCGAAAACTACGAGGTGCTGATTTGGCTCCGACATCCCTTTAAGTATATTCATTTTTATTTTGTAGAACTTTGTACTCTTTACATAATAGAAGGAAGCTCTAAAAACAATAAGCTACAATTTAATACTGAATCTCTGTATTGAAGTGGAATTTTAAAATTTTAACGAGGGTCAACAAGTGGAAGTTTATATATCCAAATATCACCGAGAGTACGATAATTATCTGCAGTTTTATATGAAGTCATAAAAATTCTATTAGACTGATAAACGAGCGCAGTCAACTGCGCATAAATATTGTTCTAATATTTTTGCACTTTTGAACGGTTCAGTCTTAGACACAAAAATTTTGATTAATCAAAAATAGCCTGACATCAATATTAGTAAAAAGTCTCCATAACAAATTACATAAACAAACCCTGGCAACTCATAACAAGATAGTGCAAACAGCCAGTACAGATACAAACAACACGTGCATAAGACTTATGGATACTGCGCGCTACTGCAGAGCTCGAAATTTTTTGTTGTCGTACTAATTATCCTACATAATTTCAGTACTTGATAAGTACTGAAATATGTACATTACCTCAGAAATTCTTTGGATCAAAATTCTATATTGAGAACTCGTCACGGAAATCAATAATGCAAATATGTAATTGAAAAATCAATTTCTTCAATCATATCCTTGAATTCACCTTTATTTCTAATTGATAAGATATAAGAATTTGTGACTGGAATTTTGCATAAATAAATATATATTATTACATTAGACTAAAATTTTTTCTTACTTTCATTAGTGATAAAAGTCCATAAATTATGCTTGAAAAACGTTTCTCTATATCAAAACCATAATTAAAATCCCATTTATTTGCTTATGTTTTAATTCGCAGTCGAAAATTTATCAGTATTCAATTAATTCCGAATTCTTATAACTATTTCACATTTTTAATGTAGAAGACTGGATAACTTTTGTTGCATCAAATTCTTTTGCCTGCATTAAATCTATCATAAACTGTTTAGGTATTCGCATTTTTTTAGAAAAACAAATAAGTAAGAAAGACAAAGAATTAATTCGCAAACTGCGAATTCCCTTGATCTACTTGAGCTAAATAAATTTAGACTTACAAATTTTCGTGAAGTACACCGTGTAAGGAGATAGTCCCCATTTTTATGAGGCTATGCAGAATAATCGTCCGGACAAAGAAACTAAAGAAAAAGGGAAGAATAGAGAATTATAGATGCTCGAAAAATGATCAAAATGTACATAAGTTTATCAGTCTAAAAAGCACTTTTTACAAATAAACGATTAAATCAATACCTAGCGTAAAACATTCTACTTAATTGCATTAATTCAAATTCCGTTTTTCGTAAAAACCAGCATAATGAATCTGATATGGAGAAAAAATATAATTAAACTGTCACGCTTAACTACATTTAATGAAGCAATAATAAGCAACTTTCAAGCAGCCTATATTCATAAGTCCAACTAGCGTAGCGCGATCAACCAACTAGGTATACTATACACCTACTAAACACATTTGACGACCATATAATTTTCTCGCTCTTATTTTAATCAAAGCTAATGAAAACGAACGATCGAATTGTAGAAAAAAACGAAATGCAGAGACTTTGTCCTTTCTAGATCGCGCGTCTTTTATCCTTTCATGGTTAAATTGGCAAAAACCAGGAAAAATTCTCTCGCGTACATTGTAATGGTGCACATGCGTACGCAAGCGAAGGAAAAATAATTTTATTCAATTCATTTAGCGCGTTTTCAAGTTCATTAAGAACTGTGAATGACTATTAATATTTTATAATTAGATCGAATTGTGTAAAAACTCATTTTATTTGCCTTTTATAAAATGAGCTATTTCGTTGATATTGTCGATCGCATTTTTTTCTAATTAGATCAATATATTCAAGATGACGTATTTATTCCAAGCCTTAAGTTATATTTATCTTATAATTTTACTCGTTATATAATACTATGTAACAATCTACGCAGTGGGATTTCCCGAAGAATTCCTATATAAACAATCCACTAAAAAATACCATGATTACTTATTCCCATATACTCTAAGCAGAACTAAATTATGTGATAGTGAAACTATGAGGAAGTAAGAATTCAATCATGATTATTAATGGATACTTATACAGTCCGTACCACCTACCACAACGTCTGCAGGATAATTAAATTAGATTGACTACGTACTTCTACATGAGTCTGAGCCCCATAGGCAGCTATGCGTCAATTACCAGAATCTGTATCAGTCATAACTCACAAGGACTATTGCAAAATGAAGCTTTGAAGTAAAATATCCGGAAAATTTTGTGCTTATTATTGTATGACAATTGGAGAAGGTTACCTGCAATTAAAAAGAGAACATTTCTACGGCTCAGACAGATACCGAGAGTGAAACATGTAATATTATTTTTGGTATGCAAAAAAAAACGTGAAAAGAACCGCAGACGTAAATAAGGAAAAAGTTTGTGAAGCTCAATCAAAATTATTACCTTTTAAAAAAAAAATTATAAATACATTCATGTCACCAATGTATATTGGAAAAAAAAACTCATATTTTAAACCAAACATTAATTGTCTTACGACTTTATGAAATGAAGAAGCAACGAAACTTTGGCATTAAGTTTTAATTACGTATAAATGTCCAAAATATAAATATTTAATATTACGACGAATCAAAGCTAATTATGAGGTAAAAATATAGATTTTTATAATTTTTGCGACATCAAAATCTAAATTAATCGATATTTTTCAAAAGCAGTAAACAATCTTTTCCGAACAAATTTGTGGTGAAGGTAGGTTCATCAATCATTTCACCGCGCGGAATACTTTATAGTGTTGAGATTTAAAAAACACGATGACTTTCCTTATTAAATATACGTAAATTGCGTTTCGCTTTATACGTTTTTGATTAATCTATTGTTTTAGGCATTCATGGATCTCATTTATAACTGATGTTAATGCTATTATTGAATTTCAAGCTTCTTAGCTCATACGTTTTCTTATATAGTATTTTTACAAATTATAATTAATATACTTGTTCATAATTTTATTAATCTTATAAAATCAAGAAAATCCTACGGTAACTGTACTATTTCAAAGTTAAAGGTTAATATTATTTCGCAAAATGTATTTCCCAAAAATTATAAGGCCCAAAAAAAATAGGAACCCAAAAATATATAAGGCCCAACAGTTATAAGTCCCAAATTAATCCAACTTTGACTTGAATCTTGTGTATATATATA
>UELV01177100.1:3770-20587 GCA_900490015.1 Megastigmus stigmatizans | reverse complement strand
AGGTTATGCTCTGCATTTGGTGGGACCAGCTCGGTGTGGTGTATTATGAGCTGTTGAAACCGAGTGAAACTATTACAGGGGATCGGTATCGAACGCAATTGATGCGTTTGAGTCGAGCATTGAAGGAGAAACGGCCACAGTATCAAGAGAGACACGATAAAGTTATCCTGCAACATGACAATGCTCGGCCACATGTCGCAAAATCCGTCAAGACATACTTAGTAACCCTAAAATGGGAAGTCTTACCCCACCCGCCGTACTCTCCAGACATTGCTCCTTCCGACTACCATTTGTTCCGATCGATGGCACATGGCCTAGCTGAGCAGCATTTCCATTCTTATGAAGAAGTCAAAGACGCATCGTTTTTTCGAGATGGTATCCGACAATTGCCCGAAAGATGGCAAAAAGTAGTGGCTAGTGACGGACAGTACTTTGAATCATAAACAGCTAATCACTTTTTCAGAATAAAGCCTCAAATTTTCGAAAAAATCGGCGGAAGCAAAGTTGTGCACCTAATACAAGTTGTGATTTTTGTTGTTATATTAAATAATAAATTTTATAGAATCGACATGAATATACTCTGTACGTAATTTTTGTCGAAATACTTTTTATTTCATAGTTCTCATGTGGAGTGTTCTCGCTATTAGCACTAGACACATGACCGCAAGTTCATTGAAATATATTGAAGATATTATAGATATTACTGTCAACGATTTCAATCATTTACAACAAATCGTCGGTTCGGTGGAAAAAGGGCACATCTTTAATATCAGTTTGGGAAAGGGCGCATCTGAAATTTAAGTTTGGAAAAGGGCATATCTGACGAGTATATATTTTTCTTTCAACTTTAGTCGGTAGCAATGACACGGAAAAATAAAATTATCAATAATAATAATAATAATAATAATAATGATGGTAGTCTTATTATAATATTATAATATTATTTATTTATAATTTTAATTTTCCGTGTTCTTTCTACCGACTCAGATGTGCACTTTTCCAAACGTAAAATTTAGATGTGCCCTTTTCCAAACTTAAATTTCAGATGTGCCCTTTTCCAAACCGAAATTTCAGACGCGCCAATTTTCCGCAGAACCAACGAAATATACTTAGAAGTATATACAAATTATTTCGTCGGCCGGTGAAATAAAGTTCTATATGAGTTAGGAAAATTTGTAAAAGGTTTTATCTATGGCAAACAAATCTTTTTTCGACAGTAGAAATTGCACGATAAACTAGTATCGAAAAGAAAGTCTTTGATAACCCCGATAAAAAATAGCCGTGTTGGCGCGAAATGGACTTTGTGACAATCGAGACAGAACACCTTATTCCACCCAAGCCGTCGATATCAATTTACTCGATACAAACAACATCACGCATTTACTTCTTTATAATGGTAAAAGCCAGGCTCGTTAGCATCGATACTGGCAAACAGAGTCTTTATGCAAAACATATACGATCGCGAAATTCACTTTCTGGAAAAAGTCGCAGGTCCAAATTGCGCGCATTGCACCAATATATATATATATTGTTCTTCTCGCAAATATGCACCTTTACACACACGCGTATATACAAATAGCCTGGCCGAACCATTGCAAGCTCGTACATATACTTATACTTCTCGGCCAAAGTACACGGCCTTGCGTATGACGCAACGCGCTCGTAAGCATCGAGCCTAAATCATAAAACACAGCTCGCTCCACCAACTGCAACCCGTGATATTTCAACATTCCATTGAACCCTCGCTATTAACGTTTCCTCGATCGCCGCGCATACAACAGATTAGCTATCGCCAGAGCGCAACATGCAACCCCCCTCGTATATATAAATAATCCTAATTGAATATCATAATCGGTCGTATACGCATATCCACAATCTCGCGTATAATATAGTCTCGAAAAAGTCACGCGTAATCGATCAATCAGCGCGGTTATAAAGAGACACGATCGCTCGTCGCGCCCAGTTATAATACCTATAGACTGTCATAAGAGCTCGCGGCTCCGTACGAAGGAAAGCCACAAAGAGCGAGACCAAAAAAAAACAGAGAAAAAAGAGAAAGAGAGAGAGAAACAATGACCGAAAAATCTCGGGCACACATACCACGGGCGGGCCGGCAGCCAAATAAACAGACTCTCGGTCGGCCAACGCGCGCGTATACAAGAGCGAGAGAGAGAGAGAGAGAGAATCGCCGCAGGGGCCCGAAAGTTACGTAACACACATATCCACGGCAAGGACGCGGGCCAGTTAGCCTGTGTGCACCGAGTCGCGCTCACGGCGGCGGCAACGGCTCCACCCGCGGGCGTGATCCAATTTCTTGCCCAATTTTTGCGCGTAATATACACACCGGGCGCGCGGTACCCGGGCTCACCTTGCGTCAGGCCGCCTGCGTCCAACTATACATATATGTAAGATGTATAATATAGGTTACCCGTGGAGAGTTTGGGTATAGGAAGAGATGGACACGCGTGCGCGGGGAGAGAGAAGCTGTGCTAAGGTCCCCGTGGGTCCTACCAGAGTGATTTTGTTTTCGAGCGACGTGGTATAAAAGCCCCGAAAGAGGCTAGTCGAGGCATCACTCGCATCTGGTAGCTCAAGCAGCAACGAGCAACAAACACACATAAGCAACAATGGCATTCAAGGTATAGTGATATTGATACATTTCGGGTACTATCCAAATGCAGTGCGGGCTGCGATTAGGTTTTCCCACAAATTCACCACGATTTTTCTCAGAGATTCGGGATATTGGCTTTCCATTTCTTATCCATGATAATTGTTATTTGCTTTCTTCGCGATTGTGAGACAGTGCGACGAGATTTCGGGCAGTTGGATAACAATTTAAGAATTGACAAAACATTGAGAAATTAGTATAAAGAATTTGGAGAACGTTTCAAAAAGCGCGGCTAAATTTAACGAATAAAAGAATTTCTATCATTCTTCTCGTAAATATTAGAATTTCGAACGATCACACATTTACTACTTATTCTTTCTTTCAACTTCTCACTTTCAACAATCCAGTCAATTTACTGCCTCTCGTTTCTCCAAATCTCAAATTCCAAGCTCCGCAATCGCGCTTTCATCAACCCACTATATTAAAATACTTACAATATAATATCCACGCAGCCATCGATCAAACTATAAAAAAATTGCTATCTCCGTCAATTAAAAATGAAACTTTGAAAATTTCCAGTTCGTCGCCCTCTGCGCGTTGGTGGCCTGCGCCCGTGCTGGTATCGCACCTCTGGCCTACTCCGCCGGCCCAGCCCTCCACGCCGCACCTCTGGCCTACTCGGCCGGTCCAGCGCTCGCCTACAAGTCCTACGCCGCACCCCTGGCCTACGCCGCCGCCCCAGTAGCCAAGGCCATCCTCACCAAGACCGTCGACGCCGAATTCGACCCCAACCCCCAGTACAGCTACTCCTACGACGTGCACGACAGCCTGACCGGAGACGCCAAGACCCAGCAGGAGACCCGCAACGGTGACGTAGTCCAGGGCAGCTACTCCCTCGTCGAGGCCGACGGCACCCGACGCATCGTCGAGTACACCGCCGACGACCACAACGGATTCAACGCCGTCGTCCACAAGGAGCCCGCCCAGGTCGCCGTCAAGGCCGTCGCTCATGCCCCGGTCGCCTACGCCGCTGCCCCAGCCGTTGCCACCTATGCTGCCCCAGCTCTGGCCTACAAGTCCTACGCCGCTGCCCCAGCTGTCGCTAGCTACGCTGCCCCAGCTCTCGCCTACAAGTCCTACGGAGCTGCTCCCCTCGCCTACTCAGGTGGATACCTCCACTAAGTGCAGACTAGACCAGGAGGATGTATAGGCTCTTTTCAGTAAATTGGACCGTTTACGTTTTCATCGTTGAACGAGACTATACCGATGTATATTCTCTGTCTTGTTTTATTTATTTTGTATTAAATGTACATTTGTGCCCGAAAGAACTGACTCTAGGTAATAAATATGCGAATTAATTCCAATTAATATGCTGGGACTTCTCATTCATTTCGATCACCTTATCCCCTCTAACAAGCCACTGGCAATATTATATGAATTCTTAGCTTTAATTATATACCAAACCAATGACATTATTGCATATGGATTGCACTATTTTTATTGAATATGATGTGTTATAGAATAGCTGAAATTCTAATAACAACTATATTTATTCATAAATCAATTTTTAAACATAAATTTTTAAATATTCATTATTTGTTAGATATTCTTTATTAAGAGCCTTATAAATCGTTTGCTATTTATGCCCTTATTGAAAATTAAAATATAAATGGTCAAAAAAGTTAGTTCGGGACTATATAAAAATAAAAAAAGAAATATCGATTTACTTGAAAAATAATCTTTTTCTTTTTTTTTTTTACTTTTTTAAAAACGTTTTGTTCGTGTGCCGATTACTTAAAATCTATTGCGATTGTTTAATAAAGTTTTTAAAAGAATTTGTTAATAGAGACAGTCTATAGTCTCAATAATTTAGAAAATACCTTTTTAAAAGTATGTAGATAAAAAAAAGGTGCATTAAATTTAAAACTACAAAACATCGTTAATTGAAGTCTACTATTTTTAGAAATTAGAAAAATTTTAAATAAAACCAAGTGTGTATATATAAATTTTAAAGATATCAATAAGATGAGTAGATCTCAACTGCAAACATTTAAAGAGAAGACGGCAGTGAGTTTTTCTTTTTAATGTATGTAAACTTTACAAGCGCGCGCAATTACAACCGATTGGGTAAGCATTATAATGCATGTAATGACGACGTCGCCAAATTCGCGAAGAAATTACACGCGTAAATTCTACACTTTCACTCGCATGCAGTTTGCCCAATAAAACGCGAGGTTCGAGTGGCCATGTAGTCAAACTGGCCACGCCCGCGCCGCATACACAAATATGTGTGTGTATATATATTAATCCAGAGGAGAGCTTGCGATTTTCAAATTATCACTTTGTGGTCAAACATATTTGCGGTTTCCTTATACCAAGACTACTCTTATTATTAACTATATTATTTTATTTGAGACTACATTTAAGTATTTATGCGTGACATCAAATTTATACATCATAACGCGCTTAACTTAACTGGTCAACTACATCGTATTCTCTTATATATTTATTTCTTACACTATAGAAAACAAATATACTTTTGAAACAAAAATAACAAGTTTTTTTTCATGTTAAATATACATCTTAGCTCAATTTTTTTAAATATTATTTGTTTACAAAAGTTTTTAACGGTAGGTTTGAAAATCCCTATTATAAATATTGCCAAAGTCCGATTTTTTTCCAAGACATAATTGTGCAGTTTAAATATCTGTATTTTTATTAGAATCATTTTGAAATAAGACTCTTCTTAAGCCGCAAAGATTCAATATTAATAAAATTGTATGTGATGTTATACTTCAAAATTTCGAAAGCATGGAAATAAGAATCTGAAATGCACCTTGAATTATAAGGTACACCTAATTACAATTTTTTTTTTTCATCCCTTATGGCTAACACTTGATAGCGTCACTATAGGCGGCCGCAGACCTCAGTAGTCTGGAAATAAGAGGATCGCACGCAAAACGCTTGGGTATAAGACCTTGATCCACTTGTCGCGAGATTTTGCCCTTTCCCTTTGGTCCGATCCCTAATTGTCTCGACTCTCGCGCAGGACCTTCTCACACAGCTCGTCTTTTTCCCTTTCCACATCGAGATCGCCCGAAGGCTTTTCGACCTTTATTTATACATTATTGTCTCGGTGGGATATTCGCACAGACGTTGAGGATATCACTTCATCTGTATCCTTGAGACTGAGAATGTGAGACACTGAAATGAACACGAGTAGCTTAGCATGGGAGTCACCCTTTTCCCAACTGTCACCAGGACGAGAGCAAAAAATAAAAATATAATGATGGTGTCAATAGATAGTATTGATCTAGATGGTAATATATCTAAAATGTGCATCGGAATTAGGAGCTTGGACATTTTTCTAAAGATTTTTAACTTTTTTCCTACATTTATTTCTATGAAGCGTTTCTCTAACGCAGACAGAGGAAGTCGGAGGTCAGCGACAACTATTTATTAGGAACATTTATGAAAGCATCCCCTGACAAAACCAAAAGCGGACAATTCAAGAATTGGGATCTTGCACGACGTTTTTTTCATTTCATATATTGATGATTCGTATAAAAAAATTGTTTCTTTTTTTGTTTCTTTTCCCAAAGTAGCCAATTGAAATTCTATTCGTGCGACGTTATGATTGTATATATTCGTGATGTAATGCAACAACATAGTATCTATAAACATAAAAAAATCATACAAACCTCCAATACTTTTTCAAACAATGTTTCTGCGAAAAATGAAATACGCTCATTTTTTTGCATGTAGGTATTCCAATTTTGAAACGTTTCTTAACGCTTTTGCGACTTCAAGAAAAACACATTAAGTTTCTAAAGAAACATTCCAGAAACGGTGTTCTCCAACGTTTCCTTCTATGTGGAATGAAGGTATAAACATTTTTTTTTTTTTTCAATAACATAATTTTTACTTTATTATCTAATAGGTGATTACAGAAAATAAAAACATCATAGCACTTCCTTAGATTATTCATTTGGCAAAGTTTTAGCCGAATATTTAGGTAAAAACTATACTGGAAATGGAACAATACAAATCGGATTTTATTCGTCTACTCTTAGAAGCTCTTATCATTTATAATGATTAGATAAATCATGCAATTTGGAGCTATTCGAACTATTTTATGTATATAATGTATTTTATAAATATGATAAATATAAATTGAGAACTATTTTTAAAAAAGATACCTTATTTACTAACATTCTTTTGATAAACAAAATAGACTTCCAGTAATACCTTAATTAAATAAATCTGTAAGTTTTTCAAATTTCAATCTCATATTAAGTATATTCGTATTTAAAGGCGATTCGTTTATGAAGTAGTATTTCCATGAATGTAACAGTCACGCAAAAGAGCGCCACCAGTCCTTATGCACTCATCGATCCCAATCTATAGCAAAACGAGACAATTCTGGACGTGTTGTACAGTGCAAGTGTTGTATTCTAAAATTCATTGAGTACACCCCAGCCTGCAGATTTAAGAATTTGAAAAAAAAAAAATTCTTAACGATAGAACTAAAATTCTGACATTAAAATTAAATAGTGTTTGTCACATTTGTCACAGTCTCAGACTGTCAGTCTGACTAGTCTGACACAGTGGTTGACGGGTTGAAATTGCCGTCGCCGCAATGGCGCAATCGGCACTGCCGACTGCCGTAGAAGGTAGAACGCTAGATGAAAAGAAAAGAAATTAGAACAATGATCGAGACGCATAATTCTACGAGTAAGTGTTAAAATAAATCTAGAAGACTTTTATGTATTTTTATATGCACGCAAAATTTCAATTGAATTGGCAGCAGTGGGACTAGTGGGAGCGCTAAACTCCAAAAGGTTAAAGGTAATATTATTTGTCATTTTCTGCGTCATTTTTTAACAACTTTTGACGTCTGTTGCCAAGTGATTGAAGTTATACTGTGCTTTTGCATCACCAAACCAATCGGCACCAAACCAATCACCTGCGTTCCATAAATAGAAACGATTCATCCATGCACCGTCTGATAATATATACTGCTTAGGTACCTACTATAATCAAAGTAAATTGTGGCTTGGCTTGCAGTTGCAGCTGTTAAGGTGTTGAGTCTACACTCTACCGCCTACGTACAGCGCCTCTTACGCAGTAACTAGCAAGGTGAGAGCAGGCTGCAAGCAGAGCAATGGACTATATGGACAACTTTTCTGTCAGTAAATCAGTTGAGTGAGTTGAGTCAGTTCTCTGCAAATTACAGAACAGTGTTGAGATTGTTATATAAGGAAATCCCTTTAGACGAAAACCTTTAAACAAAGTTCTTATTTCAAGCCTCAATGTTTCTGTGCGCTACCCGCGAATCCAGCTCTTTAACTTACAATTTGCAATCGCATAGCTTTTGCAAGAATACAACTAAACAAACCTGTCGTGAAAGCTGAAGCTTCTGCTCAATTACAATTGTATCCAAACAATCGTTTTCGTGACCTTCAGGGGCAAAACGAATCCAAACAATGGAGAAAACAAGACTTGAAGAACTAAAGGTATTAATCGAACTTAATTAACAGTATGTATTCATGTATGCCTTGAATTTGGTTAAACAGGAATACGATTTTCTGAAAGTATGTAGTCGTAGACTAATAAATTGTAAAATCATTTAATAGCGATATTTTCTAATTTATTAAAATTTTTTCATATATACACTTTGCTATTTGAGTTTTAGCAAATACATTCATTTTTAAATTAGATAATCATGTAAACATTAATTAAATTTGTTTTATTTCAATTTTACAATTAGGCAGCTGTTTACTGGATTGCAGTAAACTATCAGCAAAATTATTATGAAGTTAGCAGTGATTGGAACAGATATAAACTTGACGAACATAACTATCTTAAAAATTACATTGGCTATGCCTTATACGGACCCCCAGAGTATGAAGAAACCTGCAAAAACAAAGAAGATGGTATTTATGTATACAAAGAAAAAGACGCTATGCCTCTAATTAATGTAATTTATGATAAAATTGTCAAGTTTGGAACGCAATTAAGTGACGATAAGGAGGTGCTATGCAGTATATTATACACTTGTTTTTATGATGAAAATTCCTTAAAGAAGTTTGATGAAGAGAGACTGAATGAACTTATATACATAAAACCTGTATTTAAAGTGCTAAAAAATATAAAAATTAAAAAGAAAATTGAACTTAAAAATTGCTATATAGACACAGAAGCAAGGGTATACAGTGACTGGAATGATTATTTAAAAAATAATAATTTACCAAAATGCACTATGATTATTCCAAAAGATGGAATTTATCAAGCAGATTTAAAAGAAGTATGGTCAGATAACACGTCTCCCGTTTGGGTTGAAATTCATAGTAACAATAAATTTAGGATGGTTACTAAAGTTGCAGATGTTGCAAGTACTGTTATAAATGTCGGTTGTGCTGGGATTGGCATTGCTGCTATACTTAACCCAGTAGCTGCTCCAATTGCATTGGCAGGTAAGATAGCTAAGATTTAATATTGCAATTTACTAACTTTTATACCAACTTTATAAACTAAGTTTCTTTGAACGAATAATTTTCTTATTTTTTAGGCGTTGCAGGAGGAATTGTATCTGGTGTATGGGGAGGAGGAAGAGCCATAAGAGAATTAGTTGATCGTGGTACACATGATCAATCGATCAGTGTTATCAACAAACGTGCCTTTCCAGCTTGGCTTGGTGTTGTTGGCAGTAGTTTAGGGCTAGCTGCTAGCGGTGGTTCAGCTCTTCTTTCTAGAGCAATACGCACAGGTACAACTATTGGTACAAGTGCTCAGATGGCTCATGATGTAATAATGATCGGTAATGTATTTGTTAACTCTGTTGGAATTGGATTCAGTTCAGTCAGTATGGTACAAAAATATAGAGAAACTGGAGAAGTTTCTACCAAAGATGTGTTTTTCTTAACTGCTCACATATTATTTGTCTGCAATTCTGCTGTGAAAATGAGATTGGCATCAGACATAATTAAATCAGACCAAAATCAAATCTTACAAGAATATGAAAATAGTCTTCGTAGCAATAGACATAGAAAAGCATTTCGACTTTTAGTTAAAAATACAGGACGCCAGGCTACTGATGACGTTCATCGAAATGAACAAATTATCAGATCTTTAACTAAAATCAGTAATAAAGATCAATTTTTTGCTACCATGGTACAAAATCGTAAACTTTTTGCGACCACAGATACTGAATTGTCCTTTGCTGATGGGCAAATACAAGTCAATGGTGTAACACTAGTTAATCCTTCCACATTTTCAACCATGTCAAAAAACAGCATTTTAAATTTGATAAATCAAACATCAGGTAATAGTAATAATCCTTCCAATTCTCAAGGAAGTACAATGTCCTCTTTATCCAAAGGTTCTTTTATATCAGCAAATGTACTGAAAACAGGTATATCTGCAATTAAAGACTTTTATGTGAAAAAGTCATTACCATCTTCAGTACCAGTCGAAAGTCATTCGAGTGAATATACAGATATTATTAATGATTTACAAAATGTACCAGAACGATCTGAAATTATGAATTTATTATTAGAGACTGGTCTATGCATAGTGCAAAAAGTAACAAATGGAAATTATACTGTAGACGATCTACTTTCAGATAGTGCAAATTTTATTTGGCAAATTGCAAAAGTTAATTTAGCCAGATCCATACCTGGCTTTAATATGATTGAGGACAAATGTCGCGATCTAGTATTTAAGGTTGTTCGTGAAACTCATGACTATGTTAAAGCTAATCTGAAGCATGGGTTAACGCTTTTTGGAATTATAAGAATTCAATTCAAGGTTCGAATACACTGAATCCAGAATCTGAAGAGCACAAGAACAACGATGATGAAAAAACATACAATGGGATAATACTATTAGATCCTATGGCAATAATGAGATTTTCAAAGGAATTTTCTACTGCGTTTGTTCTAGAAGTTTTAGTATCGACAGGATCAAACATGAATGAAACTTCAGAACCACCTAAAGAAATGATTAAACTATGTAAAGATGAATTGGATGATTTCTTTTCAAAACATCCTATAACATTGGATTTCAAATTTACTGATTTAGTTGACGAATTGAGAGGTATTCTAATTGACATTGATAAGTTTGATAAGAAAAATATCATATTCTACAAATTGTTAATCATTTCTCTCAATATTCCACAAACAGTAACTAATAACGTGTCATTACAAAAAGATGTAGTCGTTGATCTTCTGAAATGTTTATGGATTTTTGTAAATATGAATTTTAATCGTATTTTTCCGAATACTTGTATGTTCAATAGTGAATATGAAGATGCAGTTATGAATATTATTATAGCCCTGTATAAACATCAACTATCTAACTCAGATAAGTGGTTAAGTGCCTTCGAAGAATATAGATCAAGATATAGCAAGCAGTAAATCATAGCATTAAGCAATAGCTTAATATATACAGTTAAATTTCTAATTTATTAAAATAATGTATAAACTTCTGCACTAGCAAGAACAAGTGATATATATTAACACCACTAAAATAAAATTTGACACACCTAGGTACCAATCAACAAATTCTGAATAAGAACTGCATAAATGACTAAAGACTTAAAATAAAATTAAGGTGCTATTTGAATTTCTAAGGTAGAGACTTTACAATAAATATCTACTATCTACTAAAACTTAACGTGACTTTCAGTTCATTTGCGTCCAGAACAGTCTATATAGTTGAAAATAATTGATTTTTCTACAAGGTATCTCATTGCTTTTACTAAAAAAAAAAAAAATCTTAATGTTACAATATTTTGCAGTATTAATTACGTTGATAACGTAAGGTTAAATGAAATACTATTTAAAAATGTTTTTCAGTAAGTAGATTTCAATGTATATGTTGTAGTTAATTATTAATTATGTTATTGTAAGAGTTAGCTATTATTAAAGGAACAATGCGAATTTAAATTATTCTCTTGCACAAAAAATATCTGGGACTGAATTTAAAAAGTAATTTTGCCTCTTTTAAGTTGGTAATAAATTTATAACATTGTGATAGATTCCATACTTCAAAGCAGCTCTTTTATAAGATCATCAGAATTCTAAACTGATTGCACAATTCATTTAATAATGAGACATATCGATTTTAAATATATACACCAGACTTCCTTTAGTAAGTAATAGCTGCCTTAAAAGTCTACTAGAAAACAAACTTTTATATATGTTTATATACTATTTATTTGTTAAATGGTGAACTAAATTTAAGCTCGAAATTGTACACGATCGTTGGTCAACGAGAATCGTTAAATTTTGTAATGAAATATCTATTTATTTTTGTAGACTGTAAAAATGTAAATAAAAATAGTCTATATAAAAATTACCTTTAAAAGTCCTGGCAACTATGATTTTTTTCTACCCCGACATAATTAATTTCATTGACGAACTTTCTTTTCCGATTCCAAGGTTCCGATTTTCTAAGCTCCTTTTTCTCGTCGAATTTTGTGATCTTTGAAAATTAATTAAAAATAGATAAAAGTACTAATTACAGTTTATAAATAATTATCTGAAATCGTAGTCGATTTAACTACACGAATATGCGATAAATGCATTTTCGATTTTAATATAAAAAATGAGATCTGGATTAAACTGGTCACGCGGATCTATGTATTGTTATGAATTGTGACCACCAAACGAAAAAGTAACGAAAATTATCATTGCTAATAAGTTTTGAAAGAAATAATCTTTTTCGATGTATATAAAAGTTAAATTGAATTAATAACTACCCAATTATATATTAATATTCAGAAAGTTTAAGAACATCAATTGAAAGTATGAGTAGCCGCCATGTGCTCCTTCAGGCTTCGTCTCCGTCGTTGACTCATATACTTGCCATAAAGAGGGGGTGGGAGAGAGAGAGAGGCACTGTAGTACCCCTTGATATTTCGACACATTGATTAATATCAACATTTATTATCTAAATCAACAATAATTTAAAAATTCATATCCTAAACTCCTAACTAACATGATTATCCGCTTCAATATTGCTATTGCTTTCTTTAAGAAGAAGAGATTCCACCTCTGGGGCTGTCGTCACAATCATATTCTTCATGGGAATGTCTTTCTCACTGTTTTCATTCGCGATTTGTACATTTATACTATTTTCTGCATCTGTAATTGCCCAATAAAAATTAATAAATACAATTCTTATATATTTACTTTTATATATATATATATATATATAAGCGCAAAACATCCGTACCTAGTGCACAAAGTAATGCAACAATCTCAGCTTCATTTTTAAGTATCTTCAAGTTACTTAAGTCGCCTAGTTTATTCATTGAGTTCACAACCTTAGGTTTGAGATTGAAAAACCACAGAGTTTGATCCTTCTCTTGGAAGTCCTTGGACAATTTTTCTAATCCCTGCAATAATAAAGTTTCCTAAATTGTTTGAAACATATCGAATCAAGACATACTTTAAACGTACTAATTTATTAATTTATTTTACATTTAATAAAGTAAACTATGAATAAATAATTGCTTTGTATCTGCATCTAGTGGTGCAAAATTTTTGGACGCATAAAATAAATGTGATTTTGGGAAAAAGTCTAACGATTACCTTAACAGCCGTGAAATCGACTCCGCGAAACCTTTGACAATCGACGACCACAGGAATTTTGTCGGGCGCTCGCTCGTCCGCGATTTCCGAAATCTTATTGGCCAAAAAGTCCACAGCCGGGAAAAACAAGCCGACGTCTGGTTGTATCAACACATACCTATGCTCCAGAGTCGTCTGCAATCGATCGAAACAATTTCATATTTGACAAATCAACTAATTCTTTAAAATCGCCTGCTTTTATTAAACGGCAAACATTTTTGTTATTGAGTAAGTATTAAAACTGCACAAGTATTTTTTGTTGCAGAACGATTCGATTGCGTTGATGCAAAAGTTAGCAGGCTTTAATTTATTAACCACACAACGTCGACGAGATAAGATAGTAAAATGAGCGGGAATTAAAACAATTTTTAGGACTTACCACACGCTCGGTGACTTTGATAGCCGGCCTAGCTGACAGATAAAGCAGATAAACAATGTTGGAAATGATGCCAAGCAGTAGACCGGCTTCGACGTTGAACACGATGCAGATGATGAAGGTGCCAACGGTAGCAATCGCATCTCTTTCTATACATCGTACAAACAGATTATGCCTTCAAAACTATGCGCGTATTTATTGTACGCGAGAGTAATGAATTAATTGCCACTCATTAAGACGGAATTGAATAACAATAATATCGATTGTGCACTTACTGCTTCCGTGCCAAAGTCGTTGAACTATCCGCCAATCGATTAAGAATATTACAGCACTAATAAGTACAGCTGAGAGAACGGGCTTCGGGATAAAGTAGAAGTAGGGCGTCAAGAAGCTCAGCGCGAATATCGCCATCAACCCTGTGCGTTATAGCGTCGACAACGGATAAGCAATAGAGAAATATTACAAGTATATACATAAGATTAGAATCGCATGGCCAACGAATCGCGATAAAAGTATGTATAATAGAGTACCTGAGTAAATGCCAGCCATGGGTGTCTGTATGCCGCTGGCTTGGCTGACGGCGCTCCGCGTGAAAGCCCCGCAGGTAGGCATCGAGCTCACACAGCTGCCCAGCAGATTGCACAAGCCCAGGGTACGCATCTCCTGGGAGGCGTTCAACGCCGAGCCGCTTGCTAACCAATCGTTATAATACCAATGTTAATACATGATTTATATATATGTGACAATAGCTAAGTGCAGATTCTCTGGAATCTTTTTTGAATGGACAAATGAAGGATATTGACCGCGCGCTTACCGAAGACCTTGGCGATGGCAACGTTAGCCAGAACCGCAACGAGGGGCAAGACGATTATGCCCGAACCCAAGTGTGAACACATGTCGAAGAAGCCATAGGTCTGGTTGTTGATGGTGCTGGTGAAGTTCGGGAAGGCGAAATTCGGTAGTCCCGATCTTACGGTACCTGCGCACAAACCAACGCAAACTCTATACTTCAATTTTTTTCGATGCATAAATATTGTACACGTATTTGTAGATGTGATTATCGCTATTTCGTTGTTGAATGATTTCATGCGGTTTACATTTCTCAGGAAATCTAAGATACAATTGGCGCTAAAGATAACAGGATAAAAGTCAATCTTAAATATGAAACACGTTATAACTAAAAACATAGTGTACAACTATTGTATCTCTTAATTATAATTAATATCCATTTTGGTCTGTCTTTTAGAACAAAATTTTCAGATGACGAAGATACGAAGAGCACGTTATCGTGTAGACAAAAGCGAAAGGATTACATTTTAAGTGTATGATTATTCTGATTTACATTTATGCGCGCACGAATCTCCAAAAATAGACGCGATCAAAGTTCTTGTATGATGGCATCGTTTGTGAAACAAGAATCAAGTTTAGAAAAGTGTTAGGTGAATTTTCTGAATTTTTTTCTTGAAAGTAAAATTGCGAGCTTAACCAATATGAGAACATTAAGAAATTAAAAATTTTAGTTAATTTTGCACCATGTTAAGTTTACTATTTATGTGAAAGTAGACATTGGATTCATACAATTTTCATTGCATCTTTTTTATTTTTTCTGTTATGCATAGAGAGAGAATATAAGTCTTTATGATTTCTTTTCTATAACTTATAGCTCCGTTATAGTCCTTTCATTACGAAACAACAGACTTTTAGGTAAATTGTCAGTATTTAAAGTATAACAACCGTTCAAAAATCTCTTCCTCCAACTTATACAAAAAAAAAAAGCAAACGGCTTTGGCCAATTTGATGATTGTACATAGCGAATTTTCGCTAAAGATTACACAGCCATAAAATAGAATGGAAGGTCAATCTCTACTTCGGATTAACAATAAAGCGTCTTTGATCTTAGAGCAAGCAGGCAGCAAGTGGCACACACGGGCGGGTATATAGTTGGCCGAAAGGTCAAGTCAATCGAGACCTAGAAATTTTCAATTTAAGCCCAGCAATTTCGTGACACTTGCCGGCTTAGATGCGCGCGCGCAAAGAAGACTTATATCCACTCCACGGTAACGTGTCTGTATATACCTACATGTGTGTGTGTGTATATAAAAGAAAAGAGGGCCGTGCGCGCACAAACTATATATATATACATAAGATAGGCAAGTGGACGTTTCCTCGAATGAACGAACCTGAGAGTGCGAACGGCGTCTGTCCGGCTCGGTGCAGATAGAAGCTAATTACGGAGCAGATCAAGACGACAATGGCATTGCGACCGACGGATAAGAACCATAGGGACTTTGCCAAGACGACCCTGCGCCTGCTGCTGCCCGAGAATTTCAAGTCCTTCAGCTTCTGTCGATCAGATCAAACCAGATATATTTTAGTGGAAAGGCGCGCTTCATTGGATGATTTGGAAATTGCCTCCAATTAGTTTCGTTTACTATGAGTGATAAAGTGCGATCGCGGGTGCAGCTTTTTTATGGGCTTTCAAATTCGCGCAAAATTGGACAGTAACCGCCGTGTGTGCAGCGGTGCCAGATCCGTTCGTCGCTTTCAAATGCGGCTTCTAATTAGGCTACATAATTTTTGATTTATTTGCAACTGCCAATGATTCAACTGTACATGCACGTTTAGTAAATGTATATAAGAAGCGTATTTTGTACGAAAATTTTAACGGAAGATGTAGAAAATGAAAATTGTTAGAAAGTATCATCGAGTCGAGATATATACTTACTCGCAAGGAGAACAAAACAATCATACTCGTAATCCCCAGCACGGTATCTCCAAATTTCACGTGGGGCAGATTTTTGCAGATCTTAAACATCTGGTCGATCAGATTCGACGACTGGAACTTTAAACCTAAGAGACCTTTTATTTGCGATACGATAATAATGACGGAAGTGGCGGAAGTGAATCCAGACGTGACCGGCAGTGATATAAAGTCCACGAGGAATCCTAAAACGGAAAAGATAAATTTTTATTGCATAAAACAGAATTATTTAATTTTCGCGTGCAATGCCATATCTCAAGGCACAATGTTTGATTGATTAATTTGCCTCGCGGAAATTCTCACTGCTCATCCTAATAAAATTGAGCACTCCTTGTTTGAAATGATAAAAATAAACAAGCTTATAATAAGCGAGGGAAAATTTGGAATTACCAGTTAATGACAGGTTCAAGTACTTTTGATTGTGCAATGGTGGGG